>APFE031189410.1:2165-78419 GCA_000404065.3 Pinus taeda
GAAATTATTTCATACTACTTTTTTATAGAAAAAGTATAGCAAAATTTAGTTATTAACTAATAGTAAAGAGTTATTATTGTTTTTCATTGGTTAATGTAGATTGATTCATCATTGAAATTGCAATTAAATAAAATAAAAAATAAAAACTATATCATCTAAAATAATCTAACAACAATTTATAACAAAGTAGACTTTCACTCTTGTTAGATGCATTTAGGTCACTACCTATTAACTTGTGTCCTTACATCCAAGCAAGATGAGCTCTTAGCTAATCAAAACAATCTTGTGTCTTATTCCAAACCCCTTCTTTTCTTAGAATGTGGTAAAACTTATCATACTTCAATGATAAACAAAAGGCAAAGCTTCACTGGCAACTCCTACCAAATATATGTGGGTCTTGGCCATTTATCTATATTCCTAGTTCCAAAAAATGCAAGTTCTTAGTCAATTACAATCACTTTAGGTCTTAATCCAAAATTAATGGTGGTTTCAACCTAAATAGTGTTCACAATAAAATCATTTCCATTTGTAGTTATAGTTAAAACTACCCTCAATGTAATCATGTAATTTTTAATAACAAATTTATTTATTTTTAGGAAGAAAGAGACACCCGTAATTTTATTCATCCAAAAGAAAAATAAAGTTACAATTTGTATATGTTGAACACATTCGAGCAATGAAACCTCATGACAATTTTACCAAGCCAAAATAAGTGGCATTTACAAACATTAACCTAAAAAAAACAGAAAAAACAATCTGAGAGATGAGTTGCCAACATTGACATAACAGGTCAAAAGCCCCAACAACATTTAGGAAAACAAAAAGGACTAAGAGTAATAATCATAAAACTAAAATAGGGCATAGGCCACCTTGAGAAGAAAATACAACAAGCCCAGGACTGAGCATCAAACCTAATGGAGTAGGGATAAAAAAGCCAACAAAAATATTTATGGCAACATCATAGCGAGTATATGAAATTTTAGTAGGCTTAATAATTAAGAGTATCTTTTTGTTTTGTAAGAGGTCGTAAATTCAAATCTAATAGCACATGTAGGATAGACTAGCAAGTCTATATAGGGGGACAAGGACATCTTCAGGAAAAGTTGTATCATTTGGAAGGTAGCTTAGCCCACATGGAAAAGCGTGTTCACTATGAGTTATGACCTCCGCCATCCCCTAGTTAGGGCTGGACTATTCATATTTCATAACATCTAATGCAAAGTGGCTCTTGATTTATTTCATTTTATGTTTTTTTTTTTAATGTCTAGAGGAATCTATAACTAGGGTAATCTTTTACTCATGTGATATGATGTGTGGGCATTACCAACCCTTAGAATCTACATATAATAAAATTGTGAAGCATCTTCGTGGGGTTGAATCTCTTGTCTTAGCTAAGATGGATCCCCATGCAACATGGTGCAAGCTCATAACTTTTCCAAAGAATGTGGATTGAACAATGTGAAGCAAAAATTGAATATTATTTGCTTCAAGTAGAGAAGGTACAAAAATGCACATTTAGAGTTCTTTTTTTGTTTTTTTTTTCCTTCATGTATCACACATTCTATTCAAGTAACTTAACGATAATTATGAAATTTATGTATCACATCAATCCTTCTCCTCCATTATACCTTGAGATACAATAATGCATAAATCAACACATTCAAAATCAAATTATGTGTAGGTAGAATGTAAAAGGCTGCAGGCTTTTGATCAAGTGAGACAATTCAATATTGAAAAATGGCCACAAACAACTGTGGGAGGAGAATGAAATATGCGCCAAACCTAAGTGGAAGGAAACAATCTCAACATCAAATGTACACTTCACAACCTTTTTCCACTTTTTTGGAATAGAGTCTACTTATAAGGCATAAAAGGTCTTTTGTGTTTATTTATAGGACCCTACTTAGTCAAATACATAGCCAAGTCTCGCAAAAAATTATGTTGAATAAAGGAAAGCTCATGGCTTCTACCATAAGAGTTCACCATCATACCTCTGAATAATGAATTAAATTTGTTATGTCAGCTAAACGAATTCTTTAATCAATGTTCACCTAAAGATCCACTTCTCTCCTATCAAACAATGTAAAGTTTTAAAGTCAACTACTAGATTTATTGATATATCTATTTTGAAGCTCTTCTTTAAACTACATCCAATGGAAAATTTTGATTTCGTTACTTTGGAAAAAAAAAATTGAATATAAATCTCCTATGTCACAAACCAGTTCAAATGCCCAAAAGAAGTTAAGTAAGGACAAGCAAAGGCTAATCCAATCACCTTAAGATAAAGTGGTAAAATACTATAAGATATTTGAGGAAGTGAGAGTTTAATATTGAAAAATATCATCTTTTTGATCAAATATTTACTATTGGAACTTGCAAGAGAACCTTTGAAGATTGAGAGGAAATCAATGTTGGAAAGGCTATACAATCTCTAAGCTTGGCACAATGTAAGTGATTTTTCTTTATCTCCTAGCTTTGAATGTCATTTTTCTTACTAATTTTTATATTTAGTGATCTTCTATATGTCATGATTCTTCTAGAATTTATGCCTTACGACATTTCCTTTGCATCATCTGGAGAAATTGCTAGTCTATACTCCACCCAACCGGGAATTGATGTTTTCCAATTATTTCACTTATTTGGTTTTCGCAGAACCATTTTAGTTTCATAAAATTTTAGGAAAATAGTATGGCTTTTGAAAGCAATTTTGTAACCTGTTTTCCCATTATTATTTTTATGGGACTTTATGTACATATTACTTGTAAGGTGATAGAAAGATAAAGAGTTTATATGTAATGTTTTTCATGTTTTTTTTTTTTAAATGCAATGATGTTTTGTTTTGTTTCGTTTTTGTGTAAATAATAATATTTTGTATTACTTGAAGAAACATTTACATAATGATTACATTTATATCTAGATTGCCTTCAAAATAGAGATCCGAGGTAGAGGATTTGAGAAAATCTCCAGACCACAAGATGCTCATTGATAGACAAAATCCTTATATCAAAAGACATGAAACATTACATAAGAGCACATAACAACTTTTAATCAATTTCATACAACTACAAACCCAAGAGGGCAGTAGGACATATTCCAACAAATTCTTAGCCATATGCCATGAAACAAAACTGGAGGCGAGGTCTACAAAAGTGCACCATCGATAAGAGACCAAAACGAAAATTTTCAAACCGCAGCAACCACAAGTGTAATTCCCTACTAACTAAAGCAAATTGAACCACCATTGGCCAAGGTTTAATGGAAGGTTCAGCCAGAATATACGATAATGAGAGTCTAAACAATGCATACCAACTGCAACAACCAAAATGAATTAACCAGTGAGCCAAAAACAAAGAGTGTCATTGAAATAGAGAGAGTCCCCCATACCAATACTTTTGAGAAGATATGAATTCTTAGAGCCACTAACAAGAAATTTAGAAACCATGTAACAACCATGCCAAAACTGTGAAAAAAACAAGATCTTTTAGGGCCTAGTCCTTATCAGAAGATAGAATAGTTAGGTGTGGAGCATTTTCCACTGGTGGATCAATGAAATCACCCGGATCCACATGTCAAGATTTAGTAAGGTCACCAGAAGCCGAATCAAACATAATAGAGCTCTCCACTCGAGCTAGCCTAGAATCCAGATTTTCCAAACAAAACCGTTGATTGCGTAACATGTGCTTAACAAATTCCAAGCCAGAGAAAACAAGATAAATATCTACTTGCTTATGTTTAAGGATCAAATGAAGCAAAGTATCCATTTGTTGATACAAGGCATGAGAGTACAGAAAATGCTACCTCATCTTACAAAATCTACCTATGTCTGGGACCTTTCTTAGATCCAGGACAAATCTCTGTAGCTCAAATCAGAATGATAGGGCCTCTCCTCATTTTCTTTGACCTTTAAAAGAAGCATCTTTCACCTTACATTGAGAGGGACCGCATCAAAGAAGGTTTCCACAAAGTCAAAAGAGAATGGTGAGGTGCATTTAATGCCCACATTACCTATACACCCTGTCGACTCACCATTATCTAACGAGGATGCATACTCCCTAAAACATGACTACAAAATAAGCAAGAACAAAACATACACCCAAGGAATGCAGTATGTGAACACAAGATTTACCCTTGAACCCCAGAACGCAGAACAAATAGGTGACTCACCCAACGCCAACGCAGAGGGCCAAATTCCAATAAGTAACTCAATTCTAGACAAATAAGAGACATACGATACCAACAGTCCTAAGACCAACCTAGACTCTAGAAATAATTGAAGAATGGTAAACAAAAAATAGGTTCGTAGAACAAATAAACAACAAATGTGGAGAAACATTACCTTAAATCACAAAGGAAACCCAATGCAACAACCCTTTAAAGAGTGAATCAAAGGCCCTGCTTAAAACTAGACTTGCTTAGCAAAGATGCTACCCAAACGAAGGAGAAAGAGGGCAAGCATGCAGAATCACCGTCCTTCCCAAAATTTATGTACCTTATCCACCCAAAGCACATTACTCCATATTTAAAACAATATGATCTATGGACCAACTCCCAAGGCTCTCCTCCTTCGAATTTACATGCCATACCAAGATTAAGCCAAGTGTGAAGTAGGCACACCTCCCAATGAAGTACTATTACATTGCGAAATCTCACCCCCATCAGAGATTAACTGATCCAATTGTAAAAAACTTGAAATGAAGTAAAATATCTTTCGAAATGAGGAGGGGGTATTTTTTCATCCAACATTGTCTATTTGAGTCAACAACCCCAATTTGATAGAAAGTTGGCCACCTTGTTTCCATTTCATCAAACATGTTGAACTATGGCATACTCTAGTTTACCAAGTAGACCATTTATGCTCTCTTCAATTCCTTCTAACCTCCAACTTTTGATTGTTTTATGTCCCATGGCTTACATCAAAGGGATCCATTCTCACCCTTTCTCTTCATTTTGGCTATGGAGGTTCTAGGTCGCTTTTTTTCTAAGGCTTGTTCTTGACATGGTAAAATTAAAAGTTTGAGAATATTTGAGGATGATCTACCTATTACTTATCAACAATTTATTAACGATGTATGTATTTTCAGTATTCCCACTCTTAGTGAAGCTAAATCTATTCATTCCGTGTTATCACATTTTATGGTTTCTTTTGGTATTTTGATTAACAATGAGAAGTGTAATGTCTTTTTATTTAACTGTAAAGATTCAATCCAATCTCGTCTAGCCCATGTTATGGAGTTTAGATGCACCAGTATCCCATATAGATATTTGGGGATCCCTTTAGTTTTGAACCTTAATAGGATTTATTGCTGGCAAGAATTGATTCAAAACTTGTCGAAGAATATTAGTAAATGGACTTTTCAGGCTTTAGATTTTGTTGGTAGATTAATTCTTACCAAGTATATTATTCACGCAATTCGATATATCATATAGAAATTAAGTTGATTCCTAAGGCTGTATGCACTACTCTCATATCTATCTATAAATACTTTCTTCATAGAGGTACAAGAAAGGAAAAATGATGGTCGTTAATGACTTGAGATACATTGGTGAAGCCTAAATTATCTGATGGCTTAGGATTGCGAGATCCAAACATGATTAGTGCAACATTCAGGGCAAAGCTATGGTGGAGATGGTTGTTAGGTGGGAATGAAATATTGAAGATGATCTAGATGAAGAAGCATGCTCAATTCTAATCAGAAGAGGAGTATCTTAGGTTCCATATGTCTATCACGGGCTCTAGTTTATGATTGTGGGCTCAAGCCAACAAAGAAGTTGTTCTTGATTATGATTTTTGGGAAATAAAGGATGGAGCCTCTTCTCTTTTTTGGTAGGAAGCTTGGTAACAATTGCCACGCTTAATGGAGAATGAGCACCTTTGAGCTCTCAAAACCTTTACAAACTCTATGGTTTTTTCCCAGGTGCGATATTTATGGAAAATGGAGCTAGAATCAAATCTATGGAGGAGATGGAAGGGTCCAAAGGATTGGTCTTGTGCATTACCAAACATAACTTGGGAGATGTTTCAACGAATAATGGATGAGAGGAGGATTTGATTTTTTGAAGGGAGAGACATTCTTCAATGGGGTGCGAGGCCGATTAGGTATTTTACTCTCAACAGAGCTTATGAATTCCTTATAGATCATGATAAGATGATTAGGGAAGATATCTGGTGAAAACTTTGGTCTAGAGTTCATTGGAAAAAAGTCACTCTTTTTCTTTAGATAATTAGTAGGTGTCAGTTGTTAACTTTAGATGGCCTTGGTAGGAAAGGATATGCAGAACCATCTATTTGTTTTTTACGCTGGCAACATGAGGAAAATATAGATCATCTTCTTCCTTCTTTCTCGTAGGCTCAAGAGGTATGGTTTATCCTTAATTTTGGTTTTGGAAGAGATATTCATCAAAAGGAGAATGTCTCTAAATTGTTGCATCAATGGAATCAGGCTCAGTTTAAAAATGTGATTCTGAATTAGGCATGAACACTAGAATCTGACTTCAATTTGTGAAACCTTTAGAAAGAAATAAATCATAGAATTTTTAAAGACAAAAATCGTAATTTTACAATGATAAAGAAAATGGTGTTAACTAGCATTTGCACCAAATGTTGCAAAGAAAACGTCGTAAGGCATAAAGTGTGGAAATCCATTATCCATGTAGTGTGTGCATTATTCAACAAGGTGGATCTCTCTAAATTTGTTGCAAACATTTACGTTGTTGCATTTCTAATTTATTTAGAATCTACTACTACCTCCTCTTCTTGAAATATTAAATTTCTTATCACCCGATGAGGACAATCCCTCTAATTATTGGCATCACAATTTTTTCCACTTTAGTGGCTTTACCTTCAACCTAAAGAAACATGAATTTGAGTCACTCAATTACAAAGAAATTGCTAAATTGCTATTTATCAGGTTTTGAGTAAAAACAATTAATAACTCATATTTACAGCACTTTAAATATTTACAACCAATTTTGTCCTGTATTTATAAATCATATTTATAACCCTTTAAAATGAAACTAACTATCTATATTTTTATTAATAATAAAAATAATCTTGTTTATAAAATTGACACTCACATGCTACTCCTATATATTTATCTTATATATAATATTCAGTGTCCATCAATTGAATGACAAGATGAAAGCTCAACTTAATTGCACATTTCTGAACTCCTTTGTGGGAATTCATGTCCCATTAATTTAATGGCAAATTGAAGTTTCAAATACATTACACATTTTATACCAAATTCAGAGAGTTCATGAACAAACTTTCAAGGTTTTAATGGATCTAGGTCATTTGTATTTTCTCTCATGTTCTGGGCCGTTTGTATTTTCTCTGATGTTGACTACACTAGCAATTATCCCAAAAGGTACAAACCTTAATGTCCTTTTAGTGATCAAGCCTTATGTGAAAACAATCATATTGATCCACTAGTGTACATTGATTTGTTACATTTGTCTTGGTCTATACCAGAGGTGTAACAAATATGCATTGAAATCCTATAATTTTAAGCATATAACCCATTAAAACGTGACTTAAAAGTTTAACTGGTAATTATTTATTCAGTAATTTGTACATTGTTAATTGCAATTTCTCTTGAAAACCAATGCTTATATCAAAATTTTAAAAATTAACACTCACTTCTCCCGTAGTCTGGTGTTTCTTTATTTGATCTGGTACTCAAGATTGCCTTTCTCCAAAGTATCAAATGTGAAGATGATATCTTATGTGTTTCCGCTTTCTCAGTAGGTTCATGTGATTATTATTATTTTTGGTGTTAATGTTTATGTTTTTTTATGCCCATCCATTATTTATTATCTAAACATTGATGTTTGAAAATCCATAAGTGGCTAGTGTGGAAATTGCAAGGTATGTTGAGAATTTGGTTATCTAGTAAGCTTAGAGTCATTCTTGAGTCATTATCTTTACCATCTCAAGAAGAAGAAGAAGAAGAAAAGCCTATTGAATTGAAAAAGAACCCTAAAAAGTATTAGGATCCATGGGTCATTTTTTTGCATCATGTAGCAAGATAACATGACTAATTGATTATGCCACATGAAGAATTAGCCTTTTCCAATATTTAGGCTTATAACTAGGTGATTTTTTCTACTAATATTCTTATACCAATTTACCATGATAATTCTCTTTTAAATTAAAACGTTGTTTGCAGGCTATCGCGGGAGCCGAGCGTTTTCTCCCTGAAAATATACCTTCAAGGTTCCTTAGGTGGATAGCACAGCTACTATACTTGACATTGGCAGTATCCAGTAGTTTTTCTAGCCCAAAATCTGTTATGTATGGCTCCATGTCAAAGCCCAGAAGGATGTTTCTTGGCTTAATATTTGCATGAACAAAATTCCTTTAATGTAAATAAGCCAGGCCTCTGGCTACTCCCTTTTCAATTTTAATCCTGGCCAACCGTGGTAGATAAAAGGGAGAGTTTGATGACCATCCTGCAAGATTAGAGAGATATAGTGTTAGTCAAAGGATCTGAAAAGGATAGGCCACTAAGAACCTTAGAAGTTGAACAAGATGATCAAGATTAGCCTGCAACAAGAGGAGAATAACAATTCAAACCCTACATGATATTGGACTCCCTTTTGCAATGATTACAGAGAACTAGATTTGGTTATCCAGAATGTTGAAATTTAAAAGGAATCAATACTCTTTGATAAGTAAGGAAAGAATTATACTCGACCTTAGGGAACTTAGTGGGAAAAATTATCAATAACTAGTTATAACAAAATACAGAGAACCCAATGAACAAAATGACAAATGTCCAATTTAAATGAACCACAGAGAATGTGGTGATAAAAAAGATAAATATCCATCTTAAAGATAAAAGAGAAATGAAATAAACTAAAACATATCCTTGAAACAAAACAAAAGGGTTGATATATACTCTAAAGAAGAGAAAATGGGGATAGACTCTGCAAAATCCAGTAATATGGTATAATGGACCTGTTCAATATATAACAACAGAAACATTCCATAGAAACTGATATAAATACTGCAACCAATTGTTCTCCAGCTAAGTAAGAAGATGTTACGTAGAATAAGATACAAATACAAGCATAGGGTCACTTGTCTTATTTCATGGCATTCCTAAGAAGGATTATGAAGGAAGTTGTGTAGCATTCTCATTGTTTTGATAAATTATCATTTGTTGCTGAGATGAACATGTATATATAAATATTCTAACTTGAAAAAGGAGCATTTTCTTATTTGTATATGAAAAATATAGCTGAACCAATAAATCAAATTTTCAATATTGATTTGCACCAATTTCTTTTGGTCCAACCAGCAATTAAAATCCATCCCCTGCCACTACAACAATAATACACCATATATCACCTTCCCATTAAAATTGAGAATGAGCTACAAGTAAACTGTGAGAACACGGATGCCTCATAAGCATGGAGTTAAGTTTGATCCCTGAGTTTTGCTACAATCCTCAACTGTAGAAATATTGAAATTTTTAAGAAGACTGGAGATTTCATAAGCAATTGAGTTGACAACAGAGTTTGTTTGAGTCCCAATCATAGAGGTGTCTATATCAGTTATGTCAATGTCTAAGTAGAGTTGTTGAATACAGAATGTGGGTGTAAGTCCTCATCTCTGTCCAACTTATGTCAAAGAAAGGATGCTACATAGGAAGAAAGAATTGGTTAATCAGTTGTGGATGATGGCATTTTTTCTAGAAAATGCAATACCTCCTTCATTGATGGTCTCTTTTGAGGGGAAGTAGAAGCACAATTCGAGGCAATGCAAATCTACATTTTTTACAAAGAAAATCAATAGAAGTCAAAAACAATTATGGATCCAGAATTGAATCTCAACACAGAGGTGTGCCTTACTGTATAGCATGTATGAGTGGATATCACAATGAGACTTTTCAGAACATTAAATACCTCAGTGTCAGACAAGGGATCAAAAAAGAGGAATCCCAGATAAAATGGAGACTTCTGAATTATTTTAAGTTTGATACATTATAGGTGCTAAATGCTTTTTCTAACCCTAGCGTTGCTTCTGATCCTAAAAGAATTCCACAATGTTCTGATTTTTATTGAGAGCTGAGAAAGTGTTAAAACATGGGTACAAACTCATAACGTTAAAGAGGAGTATACTCTGAATATAAGATTTATCCCACGTGTTTATCTAGTCCTGTTAGAAAATGTAAAATAACTGATCTTACCATTGGTTTAGGAGCCTATACTACAATTGGATGGATATGAACTCAATTACATCTGAGAAAACATGGGAAGACAATCATATGGGTGGAAATGATAAACTTACATAAAGTTGAAAAAAGTGAATGCCTGGTCCAGTTGAAGCAATCTCTTCAACACTTGATGTAGCCAATGAAGAAAGCGTCTACAACAAATATGTCCAAGCCTCAATTTTTATCAACACAACAAACTATTTCAACATCCAAAATCATTATAATTTCTTAAATCCTTAATAGCTAGAAGGAAATTAAAACATTCAGAAGATCGATCCCACAAAGAGAAGACTGATGCCCAAACCATTATAGTTCCAGCAGCTCTTGCAGTAGCATACTCTCCTGTAAAAGATGATGGATTCACTTTCAAAAAATATATGCATCAAAATAGGATGTTAACTGTAATACAATAATGTAATGCATACCTTCGGGATGAGCCATCTTTTGCATGGCAGTTGGAGCAATCATAATAGGCATTAATATCTTGAATCCCAACACAGTGGTACTCAGGTCCACCTTTGTTACATCAACCAATATACAGGGACGGAACCTGATACATACTACATCAAGCAAAACCTTTGTAATAATGTCAATTCCTCTTATGCTTGTAATGAAAGAGGTGCCATAATGTTCAAAAGTTTGGCCCAAGACAGGGTGACTAAAATTGAAAATTATAGCTATTCAATGTTTATCTAATCTGATTGCAGTCATAAAGTTGGTGAAAAAATAGATACGGGAGCTGAAGGTCATCTTTTTCAAATGACTATGTATTAGCTGAAGGTATGGTAGCTAAACAGGGGAGATTGTGGAATCCATAAGAAACTTATAATATGCAAGCAACTGAAGGGCTATCTTTGTAAAAAAAAATAAAAAACAACCATGCAGAAACAATTGAACCATTTCACATCCTGCTCACAAACTCAAACTAAACAATTTTTAGACCCGTGCCTTCTGTTAGTGGATATCACAATGAGACTTTTCAGAACATTAGATACCTCAGTGTTAGACAAGGGATGAACAAAGAGGAATCCCAGATAAAATGGAGACTTTTGACTTATTTTAAGTTTGATACATTATAGGTGCTAAATGTTTTTTCTAACCCTAGCGTCGCTTTTGATCCTAAAAGAATTCCACAATGTTCTGATTTTTATTGAGAGCTCAAAAAGTGTTAAAACATGGGTACAAACTCATAACGTTAAAGAGGAGTATACTCTGAATATAAGATTTATCCCACGTGTCTACCTAGTCCTGTCAGCAAATCTAAAATAGAATGAATTTTCACTACCTATTTCTAATGTCAGACTCCCTTCGCCCAAGTCGAGGTGTGTCCACAGTCAGTGCAATTGCCTTAAAACCAGTCCTCTCCGCTCTTCTAACAAGTTGTGCAACAAAATTCCTATTCTTGTAAACCTGCCAGCAACGACATCTAAATTTTAACACCACTCATACATCCACATTTAGTAAACCCAACGCAATATAACTGATCTTACCATTGGTTTAGGAGCCTATAATACAATTGGATGGATATGAACTCAATTACATCTCAAAAAACATGGGAAGACAATCATATGGGTGGAAATGATAAACTTACATAAAGTTGAAAAAGGAGAATGCCTGGTCCAGTTGAAGCAACCTCTTCAACACTTGATGTAGCCCATGAAGAAAGCATCTACAACGAATATGTACAAGCCTCAATTTTTATCAACACAACAAATTATTTCAAAATCCAAAATCATTATAATTTCTTAAATCCTTAATATCTAGAAGGAAATTAAAACATTCAGAAGATCGATCCCACAAAGAGAAGACTGATGCCCAAACATTAAACACTGATTTCAATTTCTTAAACACGAGAGAAGGCATCTTGTAAGCAATTAAATAATATAAGGTGCAATAGAAGTATAGTTTGGACCTTAAAGATACTCACATTTGCAAAAGCCCTGCTCAACTTCTGTAGCAAGTTAACAAGTGCATGACTTTGAACAAGCTGCTTTCCAACACTATAAAAATCTTTGGTGGATGTTGTTACAGTCACCAACTTTCCATTGCAAAGCTTCACCTCAGGGGAAATGGCATGAGAAATATAAGAAATCTATAGAAGAAACAATTCAGTTCCTAGCCATTATGGAGGTGAAGCTCAAAATTAGTGCATGATTGGATAGGAAGTGCTCACGTCTATAGAAATTTGCAAAAGCCCTGCCCAACTGCTATAGCAAGTTGACAAGTTCATGACTTTGAACAAGCTGCTTTCCAACACTATAAAAACCTTTGGTGGATGTTGTTACAGTCACCAACTTTCCATTGCAAAGCTTCACCTGTATATCAGGGGAAATGGCATGACAAATATAAGAAATCTACAGAAGAAACAATTCAGTTCCTAGCCATTATGGAGGTGAAGCTCAAAATTAGTGCAGGATTAGATAAGAAGCGCTCATGTCTATAGAAAAAAATCTCCAGGATGTTTGTCTTCAATAAATTGCCTTGTGGACTTCCTTATGATTGTACATCCCAATGTCATTAGTCACTAAAATACTATTCGTAATTCACCTTTTTTTTTCCCTTAAAAGTTCTAACTCATAAGCTCCAAAGAAAATCAACAAATTAAATTTGGCAATGTGCACATTGTTTGCCATGCTTCACAGTTCAAAATTTTCTAGAATCTTTGCATTACAATCAAATAAAGAACCATAGTTTGATGGCTGGAAGAGTACATGGAAAATCTTTCAACATCATATCCATATTTGTATGGGATATATGCATTCTCGTAATATTTCTATCATACACAAGATTAAAAACTAGTACTTTTAAATTATAAAAAATTGCAGGGAACGGTATACTAACATTGGATAGGAGGCAAGAGATGTGAGAAAGAGAAGAATTCATAGAACTGGCCAAGTTTAGAGGGAGTACACATTCCTGTCATATACCCTTTATCTGTGGCCTCTTTGGCAGCAGCCATAGCTGCAATGGCCTCAGATTTCCCCTCTTTCGAGGATTTCTTTCGTCCTTCACCCTTAGAAGAATGTTGGTTTGAGTTCTCCTCTCCATCATTTTCTTTTTCACTAGCCTCAACCTTACCTTCAACTTTTTGAAAGGTCTCTGGTTTATTGTCTTTTCCATCCTTGTTTGCTTCTTTTCTTTCTTTATTGCTAGGTAAGATTTCTTTAGAGCAACATCGTTGTTTTGTTCAGCCACATTCTCTGTCATTGAGTGAGCTTATTCTTTTTCACCTCCCTGCCCAGACCGAGGTTCCCCTTGCTTTCCTGAAGAACCAAAGCATGTTGTATAGGCAACAATGTCCAGTAATCTTCTAATGTGTGCAAATGCATGCTCTTCAATGTAGTCCTCTGCAAAGGAAAAATAAATGAAAATCATATATAGAGTATTATGAAAACTTTGAGTATAAACAATGCATATTCTTCTTTGCATATATATTTGAAGCACGTATGCAAGTAGAAATTCAGTTTAGATCACTTCAAGAAACAAGAGAACAATTTTCTAATGTTGTGATTTAACATTATTTTTGACCCCTTTTCAAGATAAAAACATTTATATTTTAAAGAAAGGAAAGACAAAATTTCTGGCTATCTCCCTTGACTTGTTCAGATGGAGGAGCAGAGTTATTGGTTACCTTCTATAATAGTAAGGGCACAGGGCTTCAAGGTTGCAACATCTAATGAATCCCTCAACCTGTTGCCACGAACCTGGTATAATTCAAGTTTTTACCAAGTCATGGATACTTCAAGAAAACTAAGATGGCCAATGTTGCCATGGTCACACTTAAGCTTTACAAACTAATAATAGAACCAGTTTCATTGTACATGGCTATTTCTATCTTGACACGAACACCTATGTTGTTAATGCAAGTAGGGTCATACCACATGATATCTTGAACAGAACCAGTCAATTGCAATCCACCAGCCTCTCAAACAATCCCATTATTTAATGAGCTTATGAACCACTAATTTTCTTACCTCATGGGATAAAGAATAGTTGGTCAGATGGCATGTCTCCACATTCACAGCTAATAATCGACATAAATCAAGAATATGGTTAGTGGAAATTCCCTGTTTCCATAAAACAAACATATATTAAAATCTAATGTCGAACCAAAGATAACTATCCATAGGTCTGGATGCTGCAAGATTGGATTCTATTCATCATAATTCTTAAATTTGGATCGAACATCTATGACAAGACTTATGTTACCACCTACCGTCATAAGCATTGGATAATATTTTTTATGAGATAGCGTACCTTTAAAATAACTTGAGAATCATCTGGAGTGTTCACTGTGACGTCTAGCACAGTAGGCAGGACTGCAAGCAACAAACGATACCATACAGTCATTTGTTGCCACCATAACAATTATTAAAAGCAAATGAAGACCTCATATTTGTATTGATATAAAAGTACTAAGATCAGATGAACTTGTGAATAGCCAAGAAGCTGCCCACAGCTGGTCTTTGCCTTTTCAACCAATTAATCACATCGAGATCAGAGAGAACAACCACCGAAACGCACTGACAGGGCATCAGAGAGTAACCACAACACGGCCCATGCGATGCCACAGACAAAATAATTGGAAAATAGGAAATCAAAGCAAACATATACTCTGAGACAAACTAAAATGGAAATACATACCCTGATGTCGAGCAACCATTCTGTAACAGATCGCAATTCCTGTAGCCATCCTGCGACAGACCGAAGTCCAGAAGTGGACCTGTGACAATGCAAGGCATCTAGTGGTGATAATCCAAGCCCTTTTAAGGCTGAGCAAGACCTCCTGGAATCATCTCATGGGTCTTGTCGCAGACTGGGTATATTCTGAGGGTCAGAATATCATTTGCTACCTTATGATTGATTTGAAGGGTTTCCTGAAGTCGATTTCCACAGATCCAGGGTCCTGGAATATAGTATCGCCGAGCGAGGGCAAGTGCAAGGTCTCCACACGGAGAAGCACCTGGAAGTAGCGTAGCATCGAGTGAGGGCAAGCGTTGATCTGCTGGGTCGCATCATATACCGGTCTAATCAAATTGGATGGGTAAGATTATTTTCATCGTCTAACACTTAAATCAAAGGCTCAGAAATGTACACGTGACCCAAGAGGAAAGTTGATTTCAAAGGGAAATGCCTTACGATGTAAATATAGTCTATTTCATGACATCATCCTAATGTCATTAATCACATGGAATTATGATTTGAATTTTTTATGAGAATTTTAACTACGCCGTAAGGCGTTCCCTCTGAAATTAACTCCCCTCTTGTAACACCTGTCTTCCTACTATCCGTGTGATTGAAATGTTAGACAATTCAAATAATTGCCATCATTGGATTAAACGTATAGTTATAACTAAAACCGTATAGTTATAACTGAAACCATACAGAGGATGATGCCCCTCCTCAGAAACCCAGTGCAGTCGATGCTCGATGCCCCTATTTGGAACCCAACTCTTTCCCTGTTAAAGGAAACATTCTTGCTCAATGCCCCTCCTCGGAAACCGAAATCAACGGAGTCCCAGCGCTCGTTTCAAGAGTCCTCACAACAGGAAGAAAAGTCTCAGGAAGAGGATATTAACAATGGGCTCAATTCTCCTTCTACTACCATTGCTGGAGAGAACTGTCATCGCAATTTTAGTGGGAAAACATCTAATGGGCCTGTGAAAAGCTCTGGTGGGTCTCTGAAATCCAATATTTCAGAAACACCTTTGTTGGCTAATGCCTCTGGGATTCATTCATGTAAATCTATGAGATGTGCTGCTAACTACCCAGATTGGGGTTCGGTCAATTTCAAGGCTCAACCCCACAAATTCCTTGTTGCAAAGAGGCATGATCGCCCCGAGAAGGAACTCGCTTAATGAAAATGCAGTGAAAGGAAAGCAAATGGAGATATATCTAGAAAATGTGCTTGTGTTGCTTCCAAGGAATTGAGGGCTTCTCAGGAGGGGGTTTGTAAGGAGAATCTGCAGTTAACACCTTTAGATTGTGTGGAAGAAGAAGAAGAACATATGGGAAGAGGTAAGGATTGCAAAACCCATTGCTCTAATGTAAATCTTGAGATTCCAAATGATGATAAATGCCATGAATTTGAATGTAATGTAGATGGAAGATATGGGATTGCTAAGAAATCTTACCCTGCTGAAGGAAAATTTCTTTCTTAATGCCCCTCCTTGGAAACCCAAATCAACAGAGTCCCAACCCTCGTTTCAAGAGTCCTCGCAATAGGAAGAAAAAGTCAGGAAGAGGATACTAACGATGGGCTCAATTCTCCTTCTGTTGCCATTGCTAGAGAGAACCGTGATCCTAATTTTAGTGCGAAAACATTTAATGGGCCTGTGAAATGCCTTTGGGATTCATTCATGTAAATATAGGAGATGTGCTACTAACTACCCAGATTGAGATTCGGTTAATTACAGGCTCAAACCCAACAAATTCCTTGTTGCAAAGAGGCATGATCGGCCTAAGAAGGGACCCGCTGAATGAAAATGCAGTGAAAGGAAAGCAGATGGAGATATATCTAGAAAATGTGCTTGTGTTTCTTCCAAGGAATTGAGGGCTTCTTAGGAGGAGTTTTGCAAAGGAGAATATGCAGTTAACTCCTTCGAATAGTGCGAAAGAAGAAGAACATACGGGAAGAGGTAAGGACCTGCAGATCCCAAGGTTGTAATGTGAATCTTGAGATTGCAAACGATGATAAACGTCATGAATTTGAATGCAATGTAGATGGAAAGATATGGGTTTGTTGGGACACCTAGTATAGTTCCTCTTCCTTGTAATAAGTTTATGGATGACAATGACCAATCAATGCAATAGAAATACGGGTCTACATTGACAAAGGAATACTCTTGCTCCAAGATCTGCATGGATTTATCAATCTGTGGGTGGTAGATGAAGTTGATGTTGTGCAGCCTCATTCATCGCCCATTCTTTCTCAATTCATTCTTTTCTCTGAAATCTTCTCCCTCCCAAATTGTTGCACATTCACCCATTTTTTATCACAACTTATCATCTCATTTTAGGCCAAAAGTTTGGAGGTTTAATCTGAACTTGTAGGAGACCAGGAGGACGAAAAGGAGCACCAGGAGGATGAAGAGAAGCATTCAGGGCCATGGCGTCTGATTCATTTGCAACCTTCAAGCGTTTTGGAGTTCTCTTTGTTTTCCTTGGTGAGTACCATCCATCCAATAATTTAATGAGTGAGTTCTGTATCGGTCATTGTTCGCGATGATGCTTCCATAATGTCTACCATTATTGTCAGCCATCCAATTGTAGAAGATTATAGTATATTGTACACTAAAGATCCAAAGCTTGAATCCAAGCACAATTCTCTGTATCATGCCTGACTTGAGCGAACTAAATCTTGTAGTTCTATTCAATTCAAATAAAGGAACTAGGTTCTTTGTAGCTTCTATATTCTTAAAAACCTTGACCCATTTTCTCATCTATGTTTCTATTAGAACAAATCATAATAAATTGTCACTGGATATTTTTACAGTCATACAATTCACCCAATGATTGAAAAGAGAAAATTTTAGTAATGCCTGAATACCAGCGAACATCCGTTAGGACATAGTAAGTTTGTTCAACCCTTTTGAGTGTTTCAAGAAGAAACATGATGTGAGGGGCTGCATTCTTCAACTGAGATGCCAGGTCTAAGGGATAATTATTCTATTAAAATCCTCTGAGATCTACACCTGGCCTCATTCCTTGGTGCCATATGGATGGCGTAGCCCACAATGAGAAATCTTGGTAGATAGCTTAACACTTCGCCAACCTCACTAATGAATAAATATCCCCTTAGGATATTAATGTTATGGGTATGATCTCTCAAGCCAGGGTGGGTGCCTGCTAATCAAAGAGTTAAGTTTGAGCTCAAAGCCGTGAAGCTCAAACATGAAAAACAATGATTGCAATATATACCTCTAATTTAAGGATTATTAAAACTTAGGATGTACAGTTTCCTGAACATCCGGTGAGATTTAGTACACGTTACTACAAAAATATATGGAATCCACCAATTAGGTTAAACTGGTCTAATGCAGGGTAACGACTAACGTAGTGGAATCGCAACAAAATTAAGATAGCTCATTTGGCTACTTTTGTACAAAATGATATTACTATGATAGACTTCATATTTATCATTGTTTGTCCATAATTGGAGAAGCATCTCTCTGACAAGTTTCAAACTAGCCTAAGGTGCATGCAAGGGGTTTTTTTCATCCTTACCTTACTACTGTGAAGTTTACAGAATTAATGGATGTCACTAAACAACTTTACAACCCATTAAGCTATTACCGACAGTCAATTGTCAAAAATATACAAAAGGACATAGACACTAAAGGTTGTGCACTATCCTTATGTGCCTCGTTGTCTAAATTTTATTGAAGTTCTTGTGCAATACAGAGACCCGCATGGCTATCCCTTGTTGTATAATTGTTAGATCCACGATACATCATCAGAGTGTTTTAGCAGCTACTGCTTCTTTTTTTCTTTTTTTCTCTTTATATATATAAAGGAATCAACAACTAATCTGGTACGGGTTTGTACGTCAATTGTGACTGCTACCACTATAACTTTTAGGTGAATCTATGCATGCACGTCAATTATGACTGCTACCACTATAACTTTTAGGTGAATCTATGCATGCTCCCATACACCGTCCACAAAGTTAATTAAAGATTTTGGACCACAAAATTTACATAAGACTTTTTTAAGCTTCCGAGGGACTATTAATGGTGTTAGCTTTATCAAACAACAATTATTAGATTTATTTTAGAGCTCATAAGTAGAATAGCTTTGACTGTTGCTTATCATGTTCATTGCCATTCCATCTATGACATGTTTTTAGTTTATTTGAGAGCTTTCAGTTTGTGGTTCTCTACATGTTTTCAGATTCTCAAAGTCCTATCAAGGTAAGAAATAATCATACGGACAGTAACTCTACGATAATATATTTTTAACAACCTGAAATATTTATACCAAGCACATAAATACCATTAAACGTTTTCATTGTTGTTTAAGGACCAACTATTGACAAAATTTTAGCAGTTTTTATAATAAAACCATATCTGAGTAAAATTGCTAGAGAAATTAGTACGAAGTCTAGGGTCTAAACGCCAACTCTTGATTGGGTGGAAGCTGCGGGGCAGCTGGGGTTGTTAGTTAGGGTACAACTTTTCCATGATGACACAAGATAATGAAATGGTACATTAACGGGAACTGGGTCCTCATGAATAAGGAGGGCCTAATTACTATATACAGGAGATTATTATAGCCATTCTCACACAGTTGTGTATGATTTTTCAATATTTTGTTATTAAGATATATTTTCTCATTTCTAAAGAGTTGTAGACGTGTCTCATCATTATTATACTTTTGAGCCACACTGCCTTTCTATATTTGGTTTATTTAGTATTTCTCTAGTTATTTCTGGTAACTTAGAGCATTACATCAAGGCCCAGCCTTGGATGCAAAAGACAGAGGAAGGGAAATCTCACCTTAGAAAAGCCTTGCCTTTGTCTCCACTATTTTCCCCATCATACAACCCCTAAAAGTAGATGCTTTGATGATCAATCTTAATGGAATAGGACTTATCCTTTAACAAAGAAGCCCCTCTCCTTCTATGGAAGAAATAAAAATCAAAGGGTGTGGTGTGCGGAGGGCCATTGAAGCAAGGGTCTGACTCTTGACATGATCACTTTGTTTGCTACTTCCAGTTACCTGAACTTTCTAAGTTCAATGGTCAATTTATTGCTTCCACAAGGTCTCTCTATAGTATGTATTTTCTAGATTATTTTTGTGTGTTTCTGGTTGTCAGTTTCATGTCAAAACAGAGCCAGTCACCCAAGAGTGTGGCTCATTCATTATGCTCTATGCACTCAATCTTTGTGTTTCTGGTCATTAAATCTAGATGAAACATTTTAGTGGAATCCAGGGCCAAGGATTGGGTTTCCATAGTTCTATTTTTAGTGTTGAGTGATGCATTTCAGTTTTATTTAAATACGTGAGTCCGCTTCATGTTTCATAAGTTGTTGAGTTTATAATGATACACATTTTTTAATATTTAATCACGAGTTCAACTTGGTAGAAAATGGAACAAAAAGAACAATCACATGAGATAATATCCACTATAAATTTCTTCATAAAAACTTTGTAGAATCATTACCAATTCATGGTAACTAATCCTTTGTTAATTTTGGAAAATCTCCTTGTAACTCACAACGTTGATATTTCTGTCTCAAAGCATCCTTACAATACTCATACCATGCAGGAAGCCATTTTTACAGTCAGATGGAGAAAATGGAGCAAAGAAGCTGTGAGGTATCAAATGGATAGTTACTGTCGATGGCTTGCAACCTTTGAGCTCTGAAAAGATTCCCTCAAGTAATGGTATGAGAACTCAACTTTGCTCAATTATGGTGAAGTTTTAGTGTGATAACATCTGAGATTTGTTTTTAGGTTGGTTCTCTCTTTAACTAATTTTTTTATTGTGTGTTGTTGTTGGCATTACAGATGTGCTTAATACTGCACTGGTATTGAGAAAGCACACCTTTCGAATGAAGCTATTTTTTTGCCTGTTATTCAATGAATTAAAAATCTTCAATCCTCAGGATCAATTTCCATTTGCATATGTAAGAGACACGATGACCCCCAAAGTGAGGATTCACATGTTTGAATCAACCATTTTTAATACAATAACAAATGAATATCAACACTCTAACAAAGTCAATCAAAGCATTTTCAAGGAGCCTCCTTTGGACTTGCACATTTCTTTGGGTTATGAATCTAGAGCCTGCAAATCATATTTGGACAGAATGTGGGCTGCATATTATGTTCGATTGTATTAATTCATTTCAAATTTGATTGGTTTCTAATATTACAGCTTGCAGAAGCTATCAATTTTTTAAACTATGAAGAGTCATGAAATAGTAGGAAATAGAAGAATATGGGAGGATCCATACCTGCAAATTTAACCAATCCATGATGTAGATGGATGCCATGAGTGTTAATTTTGTGCTTGATTGGACTAGATGACTTATTAACTTCTCAATAATTAAAATCATTTTTACTACCTCTGCCAACATGAGACGATAGAGACTGTGCACCTATATCTAATATGTGTATTGCATTTAATGGAGTTGATAGAGACTGGATTGTTTTTCCATGTGAATTCTAGTGGTGATTCTGGTTATACCGGAAATTAAGGAAAATACAATGAAACATGCTCTTCTGGACAATAGTATCCAAACTAGGTGTACGCCATGAAAAATCAAATAGACACAAAGATTTTTTCTAGGTGGCTCTTCGTTGTCAACGCAATCCTGAACTGAAATTCGGTACAAGTTGTATAGGCTTGCATGTGCACCATCGTGACAGAGCTTTTATTAAAGGAGGTGCTACGTGGGAACAGATGTCCCCAGATGTTGATTGTTACATTTCTGCATCGTATTTAGATTTTCCTCTTCCTATGTCCCCATTGCTCTTCAATTTATGCACATTTCTACATCTTATTTAGATTTGCCTATTCCTATGTCACCATTACTCCTCAATTTATGCACATTTCTACATCTTATTTAGATTTGCCTATTCCTATGTCGCCATTGCTCCTCATTTTATGCCTTACGACATTTTCTTTGCAACATTTGGTGCAAATGCCAGTTTAAATATAAATTAAACTTATTTCTTAATGTTTAGTAATGTATTTGTTTGGTTTTAGGGGAGGATGAGTGGGTGGGAGGTGTCACGACCCTTTAATTTAAATATAAATTAATCTTGTTTCTTAATGTTTAGTAATGTATTTATTTGGTTTTAGGGGAGGATGAGTGGGAAGTGTCACGACCTTACGCCTATGGTGTTTTTCAATCACATATAGGTGGGTGTGACACCACTGAATTTTTTAGTTTCACCATTATTTGAGTTTACGGATTATGCCTACTCAACACTTAATTAATTTTCACTAAGTGTTATTATGCAACGGAAATCATTTTATTTATATTTCATCAGTTAATCTTCATATGCAACAGAAATAAACATAATTCAACAGTGGACACACATATTATAAGGGAGGGCAACACCTGAATATAAGTCTGCTCAATCAATTATAATTCAGTAATGTACAATTTTATAAAGCTTCACAAATTTGTCCAATTCATGCAACCTTTGAACGGCCTACACAATTGTTGTCCAAAACTCGTGCATCAATGGTACTGTCAGGACTCTGCCCGAATGTCAACACTGTCATGCAGCTCATGCACATCGTTTCCCACTCGATCAACCCACCGAACTACCACCTGAACTCTCATTCAGTTTATTGAATTGTCATGTCGTAGTGACACAAACCACCCACAATCAGCCTGCGGCTCTTTCGCTGGTGTTGTTGTGACACAGCCTGCCCACACGGTGTAACAACCCTAGTGAAAATTCCATGTAATAAAGTAAATAAAGGCAAAATAAGACCACAGGTAAGGGACACATATTCCAAGCTAAATGTTGGGCACGACATCCTGGTGTGGGCATTCATTCGGTTTATTATGGTTAATGAAATTGGCAAAGGAATTTAGGGCACATTTATTTATGAAAATAACATAAATTAGGAGAAAAGTAAGGTGAAAAGTCACAGGTTGTATGTGAGGAGGAAAATGAAGAAAATAGATGCCTCATTAATAAAAAGGCTTATGAGGATCAGTTGGTAGGTTCTTGGCTCATGCTTGGTCAGTGTAACCTTTTGTCAGTTCAAGTTTTGGAGCTCTCTCAGTATTCTCTCTCTCTTACTCTTGGTCACTTAGAGTTTCCTTGGAGCACTATAACTTTCGAGCAAGGAAGGAAAAGCAAGCAAAGGGAAAGGAAGGAAAGCAAGGATCAAGGGAGGAAAAGCAAGATCAAGCAGCTTTAGCAGAAATACTTACAAGTAACATATTATAAGTGTGATTTCCTAACTGGTTTGGACATGCATGACTTTGCATGTTGGTGTCTGGTTTTCTTGTTGTCGGTGGCATACTTTTGTCGGGTTATGACAGTGGTTTTCAACCTTGCCTTTTCTTTTTTCGGATACCATGGTGTTGGGATGTTTATTTTGGTTTTTGAGCTTTGGTTTGTCATATAGATTTTGGAATCTGGGTGAAGGTTGTCTCAAGTTTCATTCCCAAAGGCCTAGGAATCCTTTGACCAGTTTTGGCAGGATACACAGTAAAGCCTGAGGGAGGAGTCTCAGTTTAGGGCCTAGTGATCTAGGTTTGGATTGTGGTAAACCCTGAGAGATTGGTCTCGATTTAGGGCCTAGTGATCCAGGATTGGATTGCAGTTAAGCATGAGAGACAAGGAGATGGAAAATTCCTTAAGGATAGTGATGGATTCCGGATGGCATTCCAAGTTTGGTTCTGTTGTGATCGAAGCATTGAGTTTGGTGTGATCACGGTTTGGTGAGGATCAAGGTGGTTTAACCTCTGGATTCCCTTGGTTGTTCTTGGATTGGTTTTTCTATGAGATCCCACATTCATGCTTAGCATATGGCACGGGGGTGAATGACTGAAAATAGATTTGGCTTAGCCATTCTACAGTTGGGTGGAACGTGGAAGTCCCATCCTAGGTTGGATTTTGCATCATCAATAAGAGGTTATTTCTCCTTGTATTTATATGTGCATTATACTGGATTCTATGAGGTTTATATGGCGGTGAGTTCATTAGTATTTATGTCCCTATTATATTGGTTATGTATATGTTTTATGACAACAACTATGCATGGCTCTCATCATGTTTCTCCTTGTATGTGAATGAACAACGTATCTATGGTCTAATGGATAGAATGACAGTTAATGTGTTGAGTTGTCAATGTTTCATGGTGAATCTCAAATGAGTATGAGACCCCTATGCTCAGATCTATTATTTACGCATGTAGTTTACATATTCGTGATATGTTTGACGAAATGTTTGTCATGGCTAGTAGGGGTCTAGTCCAATTGATTGATGTGTTTCGTTGATTCAATTTCCTTAAGGTCACCAAGTAGGTTGAATCCCTTATAGTGGCCTCTCTCGTCACATGTTTACCCCTACTAGTCGGTTGCTTGGAGAGACCTAGAGGAGGGGGTGTTACAGAGTGGTATGAGAGCATGGTTCACCCCACAGACTAGATGGGCTATGTGTTGGTCACGCATGCATGTCATTTGCATGTGTGTCTCTCACACTTTCATTCCATGTGTTTGTTACATTTGCATGATGTGGATCATGGTTGTGGTGATGTTGCCATGTGAAATTTGAAGGTGTTGTAGTGGAGTATGTCTTCATGTGTGAGGGTCGATTATGCATTGGTTATGCACGTCAATGTTCACATGTTTTCAAGTGCACGTGATGTGGTTGTTATTTTCATGTGTGAGGTCACTGTTTATGTAGTTGATATGGTCATGCGTTGATGACTATACTCTAGCTAGAATGATGTGCATATGGTTTTGTACTCATGTGTTATATGTCTATATGCAGTTGTTATGCATGCATGGTTTTGGTTAGAGTTATGCATGAAATGTAGTTCAAACATGCCTTGTGAAGTCATGGTATGCAATTTAGGTTATCATGATGTTATTGGTATATTAGGATGTTAATGTGTTGGCTGAGATAGAGCAGGAGATGCAGATCCTCAAAGTGAAGTTATAGCATTGGACCTCGAGGCAAGAGCAGATCATCATATAGGTTTGCATGTTCGGCCTGCAATTATGTAAGTTAAGGATTTTTAGATGCATTAGGTTTATGTACATGTATTTTGATGTTATGATTACATTCATGATGGGTGTTAGTTGTTTAGTGTAGTTATGTGCACATGTGTTGAATAATAAAAAATGATAGTAACATGTAGTTGTATGCATTGCTATTGTTGTTTTATATTAGATAACTTGATGATTATGGTCTATGTTATTGATGAAGTATCTTATAGGTTAACATGTTATTGTTAAATGATAGTTAGCTTGATGATTATGGTTATAACATTTATATATTGATGTTATATATATCACACTAAGTTGGATTGGCCTATGTTGATGGTTAGGGTTACGAAATTCAGGTATGAGTTGACTTATTGTGTTGGATTATGTTGTACGAATCTAGACCGATCATACATATGTGATTGCTATGCATAATGATAATTGTTTGAGAGTTAGGATGTGAACATGCTAGTTACTAGTTGTTATGGATAGCATGATCTTATTTATGTTTAAGTTGATATGTTGTGAAGTTATATCATAATAATCTGAATTGATTGCGCATACAAGATAGCCTCCCTTGAGATACAGTAAGGTATGAGCTCGCTTATGTTGTATATTTGGTGCTTGAAAATTTGATTATGTCGTCTAGTTGATTTATTTAACATGGTATGTTTGCAAGTTGGTTGAACGTTTGATGAATAGCATAATATGAGTATGTGTTCAAATGGTCTTGTTTTAAGATGACTGTACTAACATATGTGTTGAGACAGTTGATATGTACTTGAATGTAGTTGATAATTGTAGCATTATGTCTAATGACTATGAGTTGACTATGGATTATGTAATGATTGTTTGTAAAGGTTGATTTCAAATTGATAGATATGATTATCTTGATATTTGGAACATGTGGTTGACATGTGTGAGTAGTTGTAGGAAACATGCTTGATATTAGCATGACAAGGTAATAGTCGATGTGTTTATATAACAAACAATTGGGTGATGTGACAATACATAGTAAGCCTCAATTGCAGCAAGGTAAAAGGTAAAGGAAAGGAATTGGGCAAGGATTCCTTTTGGCTATGTTTGGAAACCCTAGTTCCATACGAATGAGTACTTTGCACACAAGATGTCTTCTTAATCTTGATTTGTCTGAAATTATGTGGATATGTGCTATATTCATGGACATGCAATTGACAGGTATATTAGCTAGTCTCTAGTTAAAAGTGGATTTATCAAGGGAATTGCAGTCCCTTGAGGGATGACATGGATGTGTTCAGCTACAAGGCAATGTGTTTATGGCACTGATAGTTATGCATTGACAGTTATGTGTTTATGGCGGTACAATGTAGGGGATTGCATGGCAAAGAAATTTCCATGAAATCTTGAAGAAGGCTCAGGTTGAGCTCTCCTCGGGAACCATGGGGATTGAATCATGGTGTCTATTGTTAGTCTGGTGCTTTTGGTCTTTTGCGATTGTTGCACTTGATTTGCGATTTTGCTTGTGTCTGGTGCATAGCTATGCCACTTTGTCATGGTGTCGTACCGTTATTTGTTTTCATGGTTTTCTTCTTGTTTGTTTCTTGGCTTGCCTTTTATGTTTTGAGTCTTGGGAATTGGTTTGGGAAAGAGGAAGAGTTGATGGAGCTCGAGGAAAGTTCCGTGGTACCCAACAAGTAATGTAAGACTCAGATGAAGCTTTGCACATGAATAAGTGTAGCGGAAGGTAAGACTATGACAATCGGTTGGACTGGTTGGTCCATAAAAGTAAACAGAGCAGTATAGACATGTGAAAGGTAACTAGAAAAGGTAAAGTAAATGGGTATGAGGTGGCATATGCCTTGGCTATGTTGGGAATGATTGTTCTCAATGTTGTGCATGAATAAAGTAAGTTCTCTTAACTTAGGCCTTATGTTATCTAGTAATTATGTTATGATTATGCTAATGTTTATATCTGTATACATGTATGTATATATGTTTTTGTCTGAAAAAATGAGGATTGTTTTATGCTAATGATTATATATGTATGTATATATGTCACTATTTGACAAGGTCATTAAGAATCGTCCTTGTGGAGGAATGATTGCTTAAGCACGCGAATGGCATGAAGAGGTTCTTGGTCTTACAAGGAATCAATTGCGAAGAGTAACCATGACAAATATATAAGGTCAGTATCATATGCTTATGAGTTGATTTTATATGATTATATTATGTCTATGTTATGGACAGGTTATACCAAGGTATACAACAACAAAATGAAAGCAGTGCGGTCTGCAACATGTTGGAACAAGCATGGATAAGACACTGGAAGGAAGGTTGCTTGGTAAAGACAATGTGGTTTTGGATTTGTGGTACTATTGTTGTGCACATGTTGCATATGTGATGTTATGTGCATGTATTGTTATGTGGATATTGCATATGCGGTGGTGTGTACAGATTATGCTATGTACAGGTGGTGTTACATGCATTTTGTACATGTGGCGCTATGTACATATGGTGTAGTGTGCATGTAGTGTTGTGTACATGTTGTACAAGTGGCATTGTGTGCATATAGTGTTGTGTACATGTCGTGCATGTGGCATTGTGTACATGTAGTGTCATGCATGTGGTAATATGTACATGCGGTATTGTGTATACATTGTATAGGTGGTGTAGTGTACATGTGGCGTTCTGTAGGTGGTGCCATGTACATGTGGCGTTCTGTAGGTGGTGCCATGTACATGTGATGTTGTGCACACATTGTGTAGGTGGTTGTAGTGTACAGGTGGTACTGTGTACATGTGGTACATATGGTATTGGTGTAGATGCATGTATTGCATGGTGTTATATGACATGTGTAGTCGTATGTCTATGATACACACTATGTGTATATGCACATGGTTGAGGAGAAGGCATCGGGTGTTTATTGGGTGTGGTAACTGATCTGGTGTGTGTACAGAATAAGAACAAAGGTAGAAGCTAAGGATTGATGAAAGGATAAGTATGAGTATTTTATTTCAGTGTTATTATCCATGTGATTTATGAGTATGGTCTATGATGATTACATGTGATCTACGGTTTTATTTTATGGTGGTTACATGTGACTTATGATTTTTATCTATGATGGTTGTGTTTGAGCTAACTTGATGTGATATTTTTATACTTGTTGACTTGGTCAAAGATGCTAGTTTGACTTATTGTGACAGGAGTAAACAGGATTGCAAGTGTAACTTATTGAAAAGCTACAAATGAGGTATGATTTGAAGTTATTTCAATTTATTTTTAAGCTAATGGAAGTTGTGTGCTTGGAACAGGAATGCATGAACATGCCTAGTTGGGTGGTTGAAATCAACTGTAAGAATTAGCAACAACAGTGAAAGGAATTGGAACATTCAACAGTATGTTGGTAAAACACTTTAGGAGCAGGGCCATTGTGGGACACTGGTACCTAATAGTGTCCATTGATTTCCATGAGCATGTTATGACCAATGTGATGGTTTTGAGGTAGGGGTATGCCTTGGTTTTATATCTTCCGATGCGAGGAAGCTTTGTCAAGGGATGGATCGCCTGAGTTAGGGGATTTCAGGGAACTTGGAAGGTGAGTAACTACATGGAATGGGGTGACCGGATTTCCCGAGGGACTGTGTAGCAGAGAAGGGAAGGTCGTGAATATATTTGTTTTGGTCATTAGCATTTCCAGATGGAATCATATGCACATTGGGAGTGCACCCATAGAACAATGAGTTGGTAATTATTCACTGAGAACACAAGTGGTGCAGGATTGTAGCACTGGACATTGGATGCAGCTTTGACTGTGGTAGTGGATTCTAGACTTCCTTGGAAGGAGGTGAATCCTGGTACTACTTTTGAGAGTGGAGGTGTGAACCTCTAGATTCCCTTGGTGCGGATGCAAGAATTATATACTTTTATTTGTTGGTCGAGCAAATGTATATATGTGTATATGTGTATATTATTGTAAATACTATATCGAGCTGGATTTATAAAGGTTCATAGATAGTATGATTATTTGTTGGGTGAAGCAAATGTGGTTGTTATTGTAAATACAGTAATGGTTTGTGTTATAAAGCTCTAGTAAACAGTATGCTTGCCATGTTTTAGCAAATGATCATTGTAAATATTGCAATGAGCTATGTTATAAAGCTCCATGGGCAATATGTTTGTTTTTCAACGGTTTTGTTGAGGTCTTGGTGTGGTTTAACACCGAGGACGGTGTTCCCCAAGGGGGAGGATTCTATAACAATCCTGGTGAAAATTCCATATAATAAAGTAAATAAAGGCAAAATAAGACCATCGGTAAGGGACACGTATTCCAAGATGAATGTTGGGTAGGACATCCTGGCATGGGTGTTTATTTGGTTTATTATGGCTAAGGAAATTGGAAAAGGGAAAGGCAAAAGGCATTTTTGGCACATTTATTTATGAAAATAAAGGAAATTAGGATAAAAGTAAGGTGAAAGGTCACAAGTCACATTGCGAGGAGGAAAATAATGGAAAATGAAGAAAATAGAGGCCTCATTAATAAAAAGGATTATGAGGATCAGTTGGCAGGTTCTTGGCTCATGCTTGGTTAGTGTAACCTTTTGTCAATTCAAGCTTTGGAGCTCTCTCCTTGTTCCCTCTCTTTCTCGCTCTTGGTCTTTTAGAGTTTCCTTGGAGCACTCTCGCTTTCAAGCAAGGAAGGAAAATCAAACAAAGGGAAAGGAAGGAAAGCAAGGATCAAGGGAGGAAAAGCAAGATCAAGCAACTTTAGAAGAAATACTTGCGGGTAACATATTGCATGTGTGATTTCTTAATTGGTTTGGACATGCATGGCTTTACATGTTGGTGTATGGTTCTCTTGTTGTTGGTGGCATGGTTTTGCTGGGTTATGATAGTGGTTTTCAACCTAGCCTTGCCTTTTTCCAGAAGCCATGGTGTTGGGATGTTTATTTTGGTTTTTGAACTTTGGTTTGCTAGATGGATTTCAGAATCTGTGGTGGAGCTGGTCTCAAGTTTCATTCCCAAAGGCTTAGGAATCCCTTGACCAATTTTGGTGGGACACACGATAAAGCCTGAGGGAAGAGTCTCAGTTTAGAGCCTAGTGATTCGGGTTTGGATTGCGGTAAATCTTGAGAGACTGGTCTTAGTTTAGGGCCTAGTGATCCGGTATTGGATTGTGGTAAAGCTTGAGAGACAAGGAGATGAAAAATTCCTCAAGGATAGTGATGGATTCCGGATGGCATTCCAAGTTCGGTTTTGGTTGTGATCAGAGCACCAGATTTTGTGTGATCATGATTTCGTGAGGATGGAGGTGGTTTAACCTTTGGACTCCCTTGGTTGTTCAATGAGATCCCACATTCATGCTTGGAATATGGCACAGGGATGAATGGATGAAGAGAGATTTGGCTCAACCATTCTACGGTCGGGTGGAATGTGGAAGTCCCATCCCGGGTTGGATTTTGCATCATCAATGAGAGGTTATTTCTCCTTGCATTTCTATTATCATTATACTGGATTATATGAGGTTTATATGGCGATGAGTTAATTGGTATTTTTGTCCCTATTATGTTGGTTATTTATATGTTTTATGACAACAACTATATATGGCTCTCATCATGTTTCACCTTGTATATGAATGAACAATGTATCTATGGTCTAATGGAGGGAGTGGAAGTTAATGTGTTGAGGCATCAATGCTTCATGGTGAATCTCAGATAAGCATGAGACCCTTATGCTTAGATATGTTATTTACACTTGTAGTTAACATATTCTTGATATGTTTGACGAAATGTCTGTCATGGCTAGTAGGGGTCTAGTCAAGGTCTTGTTGTGCTATACAACAACGCCCCCCCCATTTGAAATTTTTAACCTTAGTCTAAAGATTCTAAATAAGAAATAGGTCCCCTTTAGGATATAAAAAGCAATAAAACTTTTTGAATAAAATAGATTTTTCGTACTTTTCATATTAAAGTTTCTTTACGAGTATTTGTAACCGCTCATTGCAAATCGCAATTGTTTAAGACCAATGAACATCCATTTGAAAAGTTGCGATGTGATCAAAGTCATTGCAAATCCCTCATCGCAAAATTTTAATTGAAATGATCCATTTATAAACATACGATGTGATATAACTATCAAATTTCACATATCGTTAATCCCAAGGAATAACTTATAGGGATAAATCATTATAAAGGAAAAATATGATTTGACAAGTTTGAAAAGGAACCCGCCAACTCTACGTGCGAGCTTATCACTTATCCCAATCGCAACAATACAAATAATTCTTTCGAACATAGCGCTTGTAACTCTCGATTTGCAATATGTGATGGTTCCAGAAATATTAAAATAATATAATCGCTAGTCACAAAATCACAAAGTTACTGCACCTATTCTAAAAGGACCATTCGAAAACTTGCGATGCGACTTATATTAATTCGGCATTAAAGTTTCACGTTATGAAATTACGGTAAAGCATTAAGAGGTAGTTATGGTTACAACCATTTAAGGATTTCATTCTTTGTGACTATGTACAATGTGAGATCTTTTTGCATTTAATGCGCATAATCGCTTTTAGTCTGTAATTAGTTGTATTACCTGCTCTCAAAGTTTTTTGCCTATCACGCTCCTCTTTCTCATTTTGTAGTGTAAATCCAGAATCACGTAGTTAGTCAAGATGTCTAAGAAATCTTGAAAGAAAAAGGCTCCCCATACAGTGGAAGAAGGACAAGGAAAATTTGTGTTAATCTTAAATACTACCTGTCAAGTCCTTGCTAAGATCTCATGGGAAGGCATATATTCTTTGCTTTAAAGTGAAAATCTGAAGGATATAGAAGAAGAAGCAACAACTGATGGAACCTATGAAACATAAAACACGCTCAGTGATTTGGCCAGCTCTTTCCTCCATTGAATAGCAGCTCGTGCAATTTTTTTACCATATAATGATCTAGTGAGATGGGTAATCGAGAGCATTAACATAACAGATAGAGCTTTCTTCACAGCTGATGGAAGGATGTTCGGATCATTCAAACCTGAAGATGTCAAGAGAATGTATCACTTGCCAAATCCCCAACGACACTACAACAAATCATTCCTGGAAGCTTTTGCCAAGGAGAATCAGGTAGAATCAGACCCTATCAAGCAATGGAGACACTTTCCTAACAAGAACAAACATGAATCTTCTGGTATGTACTCTGTGGAATCCTTAGCATATCCATATTGTTATGTTGCTGCTATGATATGTAGACTCTTTGGAAGCCCCGATTCTGCTAGATTTTCTATTGAAATGGTTCCATTGATAGAAGCAGTGATAAATTCCTTTGTCATGGATTGGGCAACTATCCTATCAGATAAAATGGCTAGTCAAATATTGGATTATAGAAAGAACAGATTTGTCACTACCCGAGTTGTGCCCCCATTCTATGTGAGTTCTTACATAATGGACACAATTTGTTTTGATTCTCACTTTCCCATCCTAGGTTGGAAATGGATTGTTCATGATCCAACCCCCATTCATATTTACCATAAATAGTTATGGAAGTCTGAATACAAGAATCATTTATACATGATTTGCCATGGTTTCATTTTACCCGTCCATTAAGCTATCTTTAATAAACCTGCTCCTCAATTGTCTGACGAGGCTAGCATTGATTTAACCTCAATCAGCAGTTGGTTCGAGGTAGAGAGATTCACCTATATTAGGGTTTTTGGTAGTATTTCAGATCCTCATGTCCTTCCTCTTTACATTCCCGATAAGCTATTAGCCAGGGAAGTAGCCTCCCAGATATTGGAAAAAAAGGATGTCTAGAAACGTTAAAGACTCCAAGAAACAATTGTGGCCTCCCTTTCCTCTTCGTTGCGGAACCTACTCATTGCATGATTTTAAGCATGCCGACAAAGAAGCAGAGAAAACAAAGGATCCGAGTCTAGTGGTTATCCCTAAAAGAAAATATGATCCAAATAAGGTTGCTTTCAATTTCACCACTCAAGTGAAAGTCAGTAGATTCATAAATGAGGAAGATGAGTTTGATGACTTATTTGCTTCAACAAAGTTATTCTCAAAAGTAAGTCATCTGGCAAAATTCAAACTGGGAGCTAGGAAAATGGACAAATTCATGGAATACAGGACATAGAGGTTATTGATAGTACCTCTGGATTTATTAAATACTACACCAATCATTCAGCACGCAGAGCATAGTCGAGAGCAAGTTATAGAAAATATTTATGAAGAAAGTGAAACAAGTGATAAGGCCAGTGAACCACTAAGCACTGATGTTCACATTGATCCCATATTGATTAAAGAATGGGAGCAATTCGATCAACAGATCAAAAGTTAGAATGATCCTCAAAACATTATCACATCAGCGTCTCCTGGAACACAATGGCCCATTATTCCTGATAATGTGATTGAAGCGACACCCAACAAAGACACAACTCAAGAAGAGATATAAATAATCCCTGAAAATCCTTCAGGAGAGATTACATTGAATATTGAGGAAATTGCACCCTTGGATGTGTTTTACAGCCCAAAACACAGGGTTGTAGTCAAGAGGTAAAGGAAACAGAGGAAAATAGACCAGATATCATCCACAACTCCTCAATATGAAATTATGAATGTTATGGAAGGGTTCAGAGGTCAATCCTTCTGAGGATTTGACTAAGTTATCTCAATTTGCAGGGGGATACACATCTGCTATAATTAATAAGGCAACTAAAGTTATCCAATTGATCAAAGAAAAGGATCAAAAGATTAATCAACTTGAAGAATAATCAATAGTAGAGCAACATAAGATTAATCGGCTTGAGGAACAGTTAACAGTAGAGAAACAGAAGAATGAGCAGCTTGAAGAACAATTAAACATGGAAAAACAAAAAATTGATCAGCAGGCCATTCAAAGACAACAACAACTGTCTCAAGAGCTCAAGCAGCTTAAATTGACACATCAGCAAGAGATTAAAACTAAAGAAGAGAGGATCACACAGTTACAACTCTCTATAGTACAATTCAAATAGTATCCCAAGGTTGAGGAGTTTAAGAAGGAAGCCCTAGAAGCAAATAAGGCTTTATCTCAACAGCTGAATCTACTCTGCCAGAAAATATCTCTTATTGATCCATTATGCATCACAACGGCATCACTGATTGACCAAGCAGTTAATACCAGGTTAGAATTTGAATATGCGGATGATAAAGTCACAAATTACCTCTCCTCGCAAAACACAGAAGAAGGAAGAGCTGCTAAATTACCTAAAATTCAAGAGTCTCATAAAGAGATATTGTTTTCAGAATGGGAAACACAGTTGATAAAAGCATAAAGAGCTACCTCCAGGGCCAGAGCTATAATGAAAAATGTTATTAAACTGGTGAATTATAACTTATATGGTGCCAATTTAATTTCTGATTGTTCCCCAGGAAATCTTCCAAAGGAGAAAGTTTTAGAGAATCAATGGAAGCAAGATTTGAACACCAAGGAGGAACAGCTCAACGGAGTACAAAGCCTTAATTGGGATGCATTTTGGTCCTTTTTGGTCAAGGCACACAACCAACGGATGACTATCAAGTGCCTTGTTGATGTCGTTGATCACATGATGCCCGAGCTTTCAGATGCCACATACACAGGACAGTTACACTCCAGGATGAGTCATCCTCCATAAATCCAAAACATGCTCTCAATTTGTCGGTTGAGGATACAAGAGAAGAAATAGATACGATGAATCTCTTCAAAGGCTATTGCAATTCTGTTTTTGAAATTCAAATCCCATATTTTGATGAAGGTAGTTCCAAAACCTCTTAGCAATTTTTGTGGACAGTTTGTTTTTAATTTTATTATAAAAACCCTTTCATGTTATTTTAGAAGGGGTCCTCAATTTGTATAAAACTAGACTTGAGAAGTTTGCAGTTCTACACTTCTTAATTTATTTTTTATAAGCCGTGGATCGAGGTTTCAAACTTTTTGTAAAAGAGCTTCATAAAGACTTGCATTTTTGTATCTTCGTGGAGTTTTTAGAATAAGAAGATTGAACCAGATTGTTACTTGCATAACAAGACCCAAATACATATGGTACTTCTATCATTGTTCTTTGTGTCTTGTTTTATGTAATTAGCATTCCATTGATTTTTTATTGTTGATATATTCTCATGTTTCAAGCAACTCTGTATTATTTCACTTTTGAATGATATAGAATTGTTATATTATATACATATGTCAACAATAAATATTAGTATGTCGTGCGATATGTTTTCATATTACTTTGTTTAATTTCTTATTCAAAGTAATCATCATTTAAATACACCTTTTTGTAGATAAGTGAATAATCTATATTACCATTTGTCTACTAGGAATCATCAAAAATCACATTATTATGAGATCACCCGGGTTATATAGATATATTTGTATATTTTAGAGCTTATAGATTAAACCACCTATCATCTTTTTATACATTTAAAACACCCATTCATAAAATCATACTTTATTGGGAAACTGGTCCCATAATATCCAGTCAAAGCCACCATACCAAATAGAGAAGGAGTTACACTAAGGTCCGAACCGAGGGGTTATCCCTCAATGTAAGAGTAAAACTCCTCACCATCTCCTGCAACTTCTCCTTCGCATTCTAAATCTCCTATTCCTAAGTGAGAAGTTGAAAAGAAAAATACAACACCCACTGCTGAACGTCCTGAAGTACAATCTTTGATTCATAAACTCCAGGGGATTTCAATATCCCAAGAAGAGTCTGAGTTATCCCAAGGTAGTGTTACTTCGCAATATATCCCATGTCAGCCACTTACTAGGTCAAAGAGTGAAAAGCTTAGTATCCCACTAGTTGAATTCCCTCTACCAAGTCGAAAAAGGGCTAGAAAGACACCATCGGAATCTAACAGTGAGACTTTGTCCTTATCATCGTCCATTCCATCCATACCATTACAAGGTCATACATATGTTTCCCAACTTCAGATCATAGTCCAAACAGGTACAAGAGCGTCAACGTCCTCTACCCAATCGCTTTCAACTGCTTCGCCACCCTCTTCTACTATTAGCTCAACATTGGCACATAATCAACCTCAACCAAGGCCATGGACCAACCCAAGAGCTGTCAGAATGCTTGCACCTTTGACCCAATTGCCAGCACATCCTGAAAAATGGCTACCTAAATTTAATCCTGACAATGGCATGTTAGCAGAAGAACATATAAAAAATTTCATGTTATCAATCAACTTGAATGGAGTAACAGGAGAAGAAGTTGTTGTTAGACTATTTCCATACACTCTACAAGGAGCAGCAGGATCGTGATACTTTTCATTACCACCAGGGTCTATCAATAGCCAGGATGCTTTCCAAGAGAAATTTCTAACTAAGTTTGGAGATGATAGGTCTACAACAACTTTGATTAATGACCTATCCAACCTAAAAGCCAAATAAAAAGGGCCCATTAAAGAGTTCAACTCACGCTTCAATAAGCTGTTGAATAAAATAGCTGCGACATCCAAGCATAATGAGGAGGTCCGAAATGAATGGTACATTTTTGCTCTGCCTTCAAACATAGCCATCTTCGTTGATAGGGCTATTGAACCAACATTAGCAGAAAATATGAAGGAAGCAATAGCTGTTGGAAAACATATCCTCGCTTTGGAAAAGAAAAATGCTCTAGAAGAAAGGAAATCCAAGAAAGTTACCTTTAGAGATGATTCAAAGAAGAAAGCAACCAAGGATCCATATGACATGGAAGGCTTACAAAAAGTTCTTAAAACTATGTCTAATGAAATGGTTGAAATAAAAAAGCAGGTACCTAAAACTTCTACGAAAAAACCATTTAGGAACTTTAAAAGAAATCAACCAACTAATCCTAAACCACCTAATGCTATATCTAATGCAGAATTTGATCTGGATGATGATGAAGATGAAGATACAGTTTTATCAGTTGAAGAAATGAAAGAAGATGAAACAGTTGAATGTCATGGAATGTGGGACTTTATCCTACCCAACTCTGATAATGAAAGTGAACAGGAAGCTTTGTTAGTAAACACTAGAAGTAAAAGTATAGTAGAGCCTAATTAAGCAAATCAAAGGAAGAAAATTCAAATCTTGTTCCTAAAGAGAAAGTTCCCATAAAGAAAGCTCCAGTTGCGTCTCCCCACAATCAAACATCTTCGTCCAATCCTCCCTCATCATCTAAAACACTGGTAGTTTCAGATTCTATGGATTATAACATAGTGGAAGATGTGAAGAAGTCTTGAGCAAATATTTCTCTACATGAACTTAGCAAGCTCAAGCATCAACAAAAAATACTGCTTAAAGAATTAAATGTATTACCTTCTTCTTCTCTTCCAACTAGTGTATTATCCAAGGCTACTAGAGGATCAGGTAAGCCACCATCTGATAAGGTGGATGCTGCCGATGTTGTTTTAATTGGGGATGGGTCAAATTTGCACCCTCCTCCTTTTCTCTTGACTTATGAGATTTGCAATAGAAATTTGCATAATTGCTTGATTGATTTAGGGGCTTCATCAAACATAATGCGAGCCTTAGTTTGTTCCAAGTTAAATATTGAACCCCAGAAGTCTGCAGCTCATATTGTTCAATTAGATCAAACTAAGGTTCAAGTTTTAGGAGAAATAAATTCAGTTACTATTAGATTATATGTTGATCCCAAGGTTTTCCAAAGAATTGATATATTAGTTGCTGACATCCCTGAGTTTTATGGTTTGATCCTTAGAGAGATTGGTCCGAAAAACTTCAGGGTTATATTTCGACTGATTGGTCTCACATGTGGCTTCCCTATAATTGGAAACCAAATCAAATTAGAATTGATCACGAAAAACATTTGACTCACACAGTAACTAAGTTTGAAGAAGAAAATCAACCTGTAGCCTTCAATAATAACATTCTTGGAAACTATTCGGCTGAATCATCTTTTGGGAATTTTGATGCTCAACAATCTCCTTTTCCTATTAATAATGTCATATCACAAATAAAAAATTTCTCCCATACCGATACTTCAAAGTGTGTTAGTGTTGTAGATGAACTTGTAGATAAACATGTAAATAAGCCTTTATTTTGGTCTTTGTATTTTGATGGATCTAAATCTAATGACGGTGCAGGAGCGGGATGTATTTTAGTCAGTCCAAAAGGAGAAAAAATGATGTTATCATGTAGACTAGAATTTGAGTGTACCAACAATACTACAAAATATGAAGCATTGATTCAAGGGCTCTATAAAGCAATAGGCCTGAATATCCAATATCTAAAAGTATTTGGTGATTCCGAAATTGTCATTAAACAAGTGAGAAATACTATTCATTGCCTTTTGGGGCATCTGAAACATTATCAATCACTTGTTCAAGATCTCATAATTCATTTTCTGGAATTTGACATTTCTCCTATTCCTAGATCACAGAATGCAGCAGTAGATATCTTAGCTAATGTTGCTTTTAAACTCCTTCCATTCGAGGATTATAGTCTAGATAGATTTTCTATTGAATTTATTTTTCGGCCATTTGTCCCAGATAATGTCACCAATTGGCATGTGTTCATTCATGATGAGAATATCTTAAATTTCTTAACTTCTGAAGGATCTTATGATGATTAGATTGTCGATGAAAGCGATCATGATCTTCAATTAAAGCAGAGACTCAATGAAAATCCTATTCCTAAATCTGTGGTCAAGCTAGAAGGTCTTTACGAAATTAAGCATAGATTCAAAATGGTCACTAATGCAAAACTTCAAAGTTCAACTTTAAGGTTTAAATTAGTAAATCTCGGCACTGAGGCCAAACCAAAAAATGTCAATATAAGACTTGGACTTTCATCAGATGAAATATTTGCTTTCATCAGATTATTGAAGAAATAAAAAAATGTTTTCGCTTGGAATTATGAAGATCTAAAAACTTATGATAGCTCTATCATTCAACACACAATTCCAATGATTTCTGATGAGAAACCTGTACAAAAGAAACGAAGGAAAATTCACCCAAATCTTGAAAGTCAAATCAAAGCAGAGTTGAATAAACTCCTTAAAGCCAAAATAATCTTTCCTGTTAGACATTCTAAATGGGTCTCAAATTTAGTACCTATGAGGAGAAAGAATGATGATATTAGGATTTGCATAGATTTTAGGAATCTGTACAAAGCATGTCAGAAAGATAATTTCCCATTACCAAGCAATTACTTCAATCAGTAGTTGGCTCAGAGTTAATGTCTTTTCTTGATGGTTTTTTCAGGATACAATCAGATCTCAGTACATCCAGACGATAGATTAAAGACTACATTTAGAACCAAATGGGGAACATATGCTTATAAGGAAATTCCTTTTGGTTTGATAAATTCTAGAGCTACTTTCCAACGAGCCATGGATATAGCCTTCAAAGGTTTGATCAATAGGACAATCATTGTTTACTTAGATGACATAATTGTCTATTCTAAGAAAAAGAGCAATCATCTGCATGATTTAAAGCAAATCTTTGAACGTTGCAAAAAATATGGGATTTCCTTAAATCCCAAGAAATCATTCTTTGCTCTTAATGAAGGTAAAACTTTTAGGGGTTATTGTATCCAAAAATGGCATGTACATTGATTTTGATAGGATAAATGAAATTTTTGATATCCCTTTGCCACATAATAAGAAATCTATGCAATCATTTTTGGGACAGATAAATTTTATGAAAAGATTTATTCCTGATTTTTCTCATATTGTTTTGCCCTTGCAATCCATGATTAAGAAAAATTCAGTCTTCAAATGGGGACATAACGAAAAAGAGGCCTTTGACTCGATCAAACAAGCGATCATTAATGCTCCTGCATTGAATAGTCCGAATTTTCCTAGTCATTTTATTTTGTATACTTTGGCCACTAAAACATCTTATGCTATTGTTTTAACACAGATCAATGATCAACAAGTAGAAGCACCCATATCTTTCTTTAGTTCTAATTTGCAGAGTGTTGAGCTCAATTATTCCAAAGTTGAGAAACAAGTTTTCATTGTATTTAACTCTGTCAAACACTTTAGACCATTCCTCCTAAAAACACACACTAAAGTAATAGTCCCATTCTCCGTAGTGAGACAATTGCTAGTTCAAAGAGAAGTAGGAGAGAAAAGAGCTAACTGGGTAACAACTTTTTTTCTTCTTCTAAGTCTAATCTATTATTCACATTAAAGGAGTACATTTACAACATGATGAGCAAAAAGAACCAGCTGTCCAGTAGGAAAGGCAGCATGGAATAGAGAAGTGTTCAAGAACAGGGAGTTGAACCAGTCCATGTTTTGCAGTCCCGCGCAGGGGAACCAGAGGAGTACATTTTAGCCTTTCTGAGCTTAACCAGATTACAAAACAAGCACCCATGACCTCGACACAATAGCAGATATATATATTTTTTTAGAATTGACAAAATTCCCTCGCTATTGGGCCGCATAACCTGAAAAGAAGCTGCATTGCTTGGATTAGGCTTCAGGAACCTCCTCCAAAATCCTGCACCACCCAACATCAGCCAAGTCCTGAGCATGGACCTCCTCATTCGTAGTCAAACCCGGGGGCACAGGCTCCATCATTGCGTCATTGACGTTGCTGGCCGGCGTCTCCATAGCTCTCAAAGAACCTGCAATTGGCATCGAAACTGTTCCCTGGTCCTCCCGTTGAACACTGGATTCACCCTCTTTTTGGGCTTCCTTGATAAAAAGCACGAATACATGGGCACTGATCCGAGGATGGTTCAAGGAGCTGTTGAATGTGAAGATTGCAGAACCGAAGGAGGGCGAGGACGAGGAACCTGGAGAGCTGGGTTCAAGAAATTGGTTGGGCCTCAGAATGCTCTCTCTTCCGTTGCGAGTGCTATGGTGCTAATGAGAAGTAGCATCACCAGAAGAAGGGTGAGAAGGCACACCCCAGGAGGTGCCTCTGCGGCTGAGAATTCTTTGGCTGAGCCGAGGCATGACAACAGGACAAAACAGAACACCTTTGCGAATTGCAGAACAGACCACCGGAGAAATATGTCTAAGACCATACACGCAGACTAATGGACGGGAGCCCAAAACAGCTGCGGGAGTCGGGGAAATAGACAAAGGCTTCGAGTTGGCTGAGCCAGAGCCCAACCCATACAACACAAGAAACAACGGAGTAAACCCATGGCAGAGTCTGATTATAATGCGCCTTCCCCTGCCTCGAGACGCTCCCGCCATAACTATGGCATTCATGGGATCCGAGATCCAAAGCCAGACATCACGTGCAGAGGTGAACGGTGCATTAATGCCTCCCTTATACATTCCTTTAAACCAGTTTATGCCCACCTGCTTGTGACCCTGCCTCCACATGAAGCCAGCTCTGCTGTACAGGGCTGGCAGGTGGCGGCTTTTCACAGCCCACTCCAGTCCCATCACCATGAATGCGTCCTTATACACCTGCATCTGGGGAACTGGGTAACAACTTTACAAGGGTATGACATTGATATTAAACCAGAGAAAATTGTTAGAAGGCAAGGTTTTTGCAGGTTATTGGCAGGAGCTTCCAATATACCAGATCATGAAGATTCAAATAGTACTGTACAAGTAAACGAGATAAGTATCATTGACTCTGAATCTCAATATCCTGATATAATATTTTACTTAAAAAATGGATATGGTCCCCCTGAATTCAGCTACAAAAAAAAATGTGCCTTAAGGTTAAAAGCCAAACACTTTGAAATCATTGATAATGTGTTATTCACGAGAAACTATGATTCGATTTTATTAAGATGCCTTGAAAAAGCTGAAGCACAAACGGTTTTGCAGGAATTGCATGATGGCCGAGTAGGGGGACATTTTGGAGGAGACATTACAGCCCACAAAATACTACATGTTGGATATTATTGGCCGACTTTGTTCGAAGATGCCCATGACTACGTGAGGAAATGTAAGATATGCCAAACTGCTAGTGGAAGACAAAGAAAACCAACCTTTCCTTTACAACCAGTTAACATTAAGTAACCATTTGAATGGTGGGGGCTTGATATTATAGGAGAGATCATTCCACATTCTTCCAAGAAACACAGATACATCCTCACGGCCACATACTACTTCACAAAGTGGGTAGAAGCAATTCCACTAAAGGTAGCCAATTCTGATGCTATTATTGAATTTATTGATCAGTTCATCATTACAAGGTTTGGTTTACCTAACGCGCTTATCTTTGATAGAACATCTTATTTTTCTGGAAATAGTATAGTTTAATTTGCTCTTAAGAGAGGTTTTAAGTTAAATTACTCTGCAAATTACTATCCTCAAGGAAATGGCTTAGCAAAGTCAACTAACAAAAATCTCCTCAAGATTATTAAAAGAACTATTGATCAAAACCAAAAGAATTGGCATAAATATTTAATATTTGCATTATGGGCAGATCGTATAACTCAGAAGGCCTCAATAGATACTTCTCCTTTTAAATTAGTGTATGGGAAAGAAGCTGCAATTCCACCAAATTTAGCACTCCCATCTCTAGCCCTAGTACAATTCATTGAAGAAACTCCTTCTTCCTCTATACAATTAAGGTTTGATAAAATTCTTAAATTGGATGAGGAAAGAGAAAAGGCCAAAATTACTCACGTTAAACATCAGCAAGTCATTAAATCTTCTTTTGATGCATGTTCTGCCGGCTCAAAAACATTACAGATTGGTGATCTCATTTTGAAATGGGACAAAGCACATGAAGACAAAGGTAAACATACCAAATTTTAGAAGATGTGGCTTGGACTATTTCATATCATTGAAAAGATAGGCTCATCAACGTTTCTACTGCAAGACTTATCAGGAAAGATATATTCTCTTCCCGTGAATGGGCTTATCTTAAAGAAATTATGTTCCTAAGGAGGTAACCTCTTCTTACCTGTACATATTCTTTATGTAAATTTTGGTTTCTTTTAAAAAATAATGTTGTAAATAGTCTACCATTAGCTTTCTACTATTGAAAAGCTCTTTGAAAGAATATTGTGAATACTTGCTTTTAAAAAAGTAGAAACTTCCAAAGAAATGGTTACAATTTTGGAAATTAGATAAAAACATCAAACTCTGAAATCCTCTTTAAATTTGTGAAATCTTTCAAACCTTGAAAACACTGTAAATCATTTTGAGTTTTATCAGTTGGGAAAGGTTATTTATAAAAAGGTAAAGACTTCCTTCAGCTAAGCATCTACAACTCTATAATTGTCATTCATAAACTCTTAAGGAGTCAAGCATTCACCCCATTCACTAGGTTTATGATTTTCCAGAGTGTAATTCTAAAATATATCTTATTTAAAAGATAAGAGGTCTCATTACGAGCCAACTTGTTCAGTTCAATTACAACCAGTGAATGGCATTGTTATCTTCTGGCTCCCAAATCAGGACAATGGCTTTTATCCAGAAATGAGAAAAGAAAAGAGTAAAAAATAAATAAATAATGAAAATATATATAGATATATCTTTATGGATTTTTCTTTAAAAGATTATATTCTTAGATGGATGGGACAATGAATAAATTGATGGTTAAAAGGTAACCCTGTCGAGACTATAGATATTTGCTAGTAGAAGTGGCACTACCTGTGACAAAAGAGTAAATTTAAAACTAGGTTGGAGAAGCCCCCTACTTTATCTTTAACAACCAATCAAAGCTTGAAGAAACCAAAAATGTTTTTATTTTATGATAAGGGTTTGTGAAAGAAATTACAAAATTGATATCTTTGTTTTACTTAGAGTAAATTTTTTATCTAATCAATTCAAAGACAGTTTCCTTTTCCTCAATTGATTCTACTTAAGAAAGTGTTAGAAATTTCATTATTTTATTCAGAGATAACTGGGTCTGCCAATGAATCACCAATTGTTGTGCTATACAACAACCCCCCCCCATTTCAAATGTTTAATCTTCCTCTAAAGATGCTAAATAAGAAATAAGTCCCCTTTAGGATATAAAAAGCAATAAAACTTTTTTTAATAAAATAGATTTTCCATTCTTTTCATATAAAAATTGCTTTATGAGTATTTGGAACTCCTCATCACAAATCGCAATTGTTTAAGACCAATGAACATCCATTTGAAAAGTTGTGTTGCGATCAAAGTGATCGCAAATCCCTCATCGCTAATTTTTAATTGAAATGATCCATTTATAAACATACGATGTGATATAACTATCACATTTCGCATATCATTAATCTCGAGGAATAACTTATGGCATTTCATTGAAACCTTGTGATGTGATAAGTCTATCGTAATCGCATATCACCAATCCATAGGAAAACATTGAAACCACTCTATTGAAACTTTGTGACGTGATACAAGTATCGCGATCGCATATCGCATATCGTGCTCCCAATAAAAGCAAGTAATATATACTATGACGACACACGATATAGGGATAAATAAATTATAAAGGAAAAACACGATTTGCCAAGTTTGAAAAGGAACCCGCCAACTCTACGTGCCATCTCATCACTCATCACAATTGCAACAATAAAAAAATAATTCTTTCGAACATAGCGCTTGTAACTATCGATTTGCGATATGCGATGGTTCCACAAATATTAAAATAATACAATCACTAATCGCAAAATCCCAGAGTTAAGACACCTGTTCTAAAAGGACTGTTGGAAAACTTGCGATGCGACATATATTAATTCGGCATTAAAGTTTCACGTTATGAAGTTACGGTAAAGCATTAAGAGGCATTGATGATATAGTCCTTTAAGGATTTTATCCTTTGTGACTATGTACAATGTGAGATCTTTTGCATCTAATGTGCATAATTGCTTTTAGTCTGTAATTAGTTGTATTACCTACTCTCAAAGTTTTTCGCCTATCACGGTCCTCTTTCTCATTTTGCAGTGTAAATCCAGAATCACGTAGTTAGTCAAGATGTCTAAGAAATCTAGAAAGACAAAGGCTCCCCTTAGAGTGGAAGAAGGACAAGGAAAATTGGTGTTAATCTCAGATACTACCTATCAAGGCCTTGGTAAGATCTCATGGGAAGGTATATATATTCTTTGCTTGAAAGTGAAAATCCGAAGGAGATAGAAGAAGAAGAAACAATTGATGGAACCGATGAAACATAAAACATGCTCAGTGATTTGGCCAGCTCTTTCCTCCATTGAATAGAAACCTGCACAAAATTTTTACCATATAATGATCTAGTGAGGTGGGTAATCCAGTGCATTAACATAACAGACAGAGATTTGTTCACAGCTAATGGAAGGATGTTCGGATCATTCAAACCTAAAGATGTCAAGAGAATGTATCACTTTCCAAATCCCCAAGGACACTACAACAAATCATTCCTGTAAGCTTTGCCAAGGATAATCAGGTAGAATCAAACCCTATCAAGAAATGGAGACACTTTCCTACCAAGCACAAACATGAATCTTCTGGTATGTACTCTGTGGACTCCTTAGCATCTCGATATTGTTATGTTGCTGCTATGATATGTAGAATCTTTGGAAGCCCCGATTCTGCTAAATTTTCTATTGAAATGGTTCCATTGATAGAAGCAGCGATAAACTCCTTTGTCATGGATTGGGCAACTATCCTATCAGATAAAATGGCTTGTCAAATACTAGATTATAGAAATAACAAATTTGTCACTACCCGAGTTGTGCCTCCATTCTATATGAGTGCTTACATAATGGACACAATTTGTTTTAATTCTGACTTTCTAAAATCCTAGGTTGGAAATGGATTGTTCAGGATCCAACCCCCATTCATATTTACCATAAATACTTATGGAAGTTTGAATACAAGAATCATTTATATAGGATTTTCCATGGTTTCATTTTACCTGTCCATCAAGCTATCTTTAATAAACTTGCTCCTCGGCTGTCTGATGAGGCTAGCATTGATTTAACCTCAATCGGAAGTTGGTTCAGGGAAGAGAGGTTCACCTGTATTAGGGTTTTTGGGAGTATTACAGATCCTCATGTCCTTCCGCTTTACATTTCAAATAAGCTATTAGCCAGGGAAGTAACCTATCAGATAGTGGAAAAAGGGATGTCTAGAAACCTTAAAGACTCCAAGAAATAGTTGTGGCCTTCCTTTCCTCTTCGTTGTGGCACCTACTCTTTGCATGATTTTAAACATGCCGAGAAAGAAGCAGAGAAAACAAAGGATCTGAGTCTAGCAGTTATCCCTAAAAGACAATATGATCCAAATAAGGTTGCTTTCAATTTCACCACTCAGGTGAAAGTTAGTAGATTCACACATGAGGAAGATGAGTTTGATGACTTATTTGCTTCAACAAAGTTATTCTCAACAGTTAGTCATCTGGAAAAATTCAAATTGGGAGCTGAGAAAATGGACAAATTCATGGAATACAGGACACAAAGGTTACTGACAGTACCTCTGGATTTATTAAATACTACACCAATCATTCAGCACGCAACGCACAATGGAGAACAGGTTATATAAATTTTTTTTGGAGAAGGTGAAACAAGTGATAAGGCCAGTGAACCACTAAGCACTGGTGTTCACATTGATCCCATATTGATTAAAGAATGGGAGAAATTCGATCAACAGATCAAAAGTTAGAATGATCCTCAAAACATTATCACATCAACGTCTCCCGGAACACAACGACCCATTATTCCTGATATTGTGATTGAAGGGACACCCAGGAAAGACACAGCTTGAAAAGAGATAGAAATAATCCTTGAAAATCCTTCAGGAGAGATTACATTGAATATTGAGGAAATTCCACCCTTGGATGTGTTTTATAGCCCAAAACACAAGGCTGTAAAAAGAGGTAGAGGAAAAAGAGGAAAATAGACCAGACATCATCCATAGCTCCTCAATCTGAATTTATGAATGTTATATGGAAGGATTCATAAGTCAATCCTTCTGAGGATTTGACTAAGTTATCTCAATTTGCAGGGGCATACACATCTGCTACAATTGATAAGGCAACTAAAGTTAACCAATTGATCAAATAAAAGGATCAAAAGATTAATCAAATTGAAGTATAGTCAACAGTAGAGCAACAGAAGATTAATCAGCTCGAGGAACAGTTAAGATAAGAGAAACAGAGGAATGAGTAGCTTGAAGAACAATTAAACCTGGAAAAACATAAAATTGACCAGCAGGCCATTCAAAGACAACAACAGTTGTCTCAAGAGCTTGAGCAGCTTAGTTTGAGCAGCTTAATGTGATTGAAGTGACACCCAACAAAGACACAACTCAAGAAGAGATATAAATAATCCCTGAAAATCCTTCAGGAGAGATTACATTGAATATTGAGGAAATTGCACCCTTGGATGTGTTTTACAGCCCAAAACACAGGGTTGTAGTCAAGAGGTAAAGGAAACAGAGGAAAATAGACCAGATATCATCCACAACTCCTCAATATGAAATTATGAATGTTATGGAAGGGTTCAGAGGTCAATCCTTCTGAGGATTTGACTAAGTTATCTCAATTTGAGGGGGATACACAACTGCTATAATTAATAAGGCAACTGAAGTTATCCAATTGATCAAAGAAAAGGATCAAAAGATTAATCAGCTCGAAGAATAATCAACAGTAGAGCAACATAAGATTAATCGGCTTGAGGAACATTTAACAGTAGAGAAACATAAGAATGAGTAGCTCGAAGAACAATTAAACTTGGAAAAACAGAAAATTGACCAGCAGGCCATTCAAAGACAACAACAACTGTCTCAAGAGCTCAAGCAACTTTAATTGACACATCAACAAGAGATTAAAACTAAAGAAGAACAAATCACACAGTTACAACTCTCTATAGAACAGTTCAAAGATTATCCCAAGGTTGAGGAGTTTAAGAAGGAAGCCCTAGAAGCAAATAAGGCTTTATCTCAACAGTTGAATCTACTCTGCCAAAAAACATCTCTTATTGATCCATTATGCATCAAAACGAAATCACTCAATGATGAAGAAGTTAATACCAGGTTAGAATTTGATGACGCGGATGATAAAGTCACAAATTACCTTTCCTGGCAAAACACAGAAGAAGGAAGAGCTGCTAAATTACCTAAAATTCAAGAGTCTCATAAAGAGATATTGTTTTCAAAATGGGAAACACAGTTGATAAATGTAGAAAGAGCTACCTCCAGGGCTAGATCTAATGTTATTGAGCTGGTGAATGATAACTTATATGGTACCAATTTAATTTCTGATTTTACCCTAGGAAATCTTCCAAATGCGAAATTTTTAGAGAATCAATGGAAGCAAGATTTGGACACCAAGGAGGAACAACTCAATAGAGTACAAAGCCTTAACTGGGATGTGTTTTGGTCCTTTTTGGTCAAGCTACACAGCCAACAGATGACTATCAAGTGCCTTGTTGATGTCGTTGATCACATGATGCTCGAGCTTTCAGATGCCACATACACAAGACAATTACACTCCAGGATGAGTCATCCTCCAGAAATCCAAAACATGCTCTCAATTTGTCGGTTGAGGATACAAGAGACGAAATATATGTGATGAATCTCTTCAAAGGCTATCGCAATTCTATTTTTGAAATTCAAATCCCGTATTTTGATGAAGGCAGTTCCAAGAACTCTTAGCAATTTTTGTGGACAGGTTGTTTTTAATTTTATTATAAAAACCCTTTCATGTTATTTTAAAAGGGGTCCTCAATTTGTGTAAAACTAGACTTGAGAATTTTTCATTTATGCACTTCTTAATTTATTTTTTATACGCTATGGATCGAGGTTTCAGACCTTTTGTAAAAGAGCTTCATAAAGACTTGCATTTTTGTATCTTCGTGGAGTTTTCGAAATAAGAAGGTTGAACAAGATTGTTACTTGCATAACGAGACCCAAATACATATGGTACTTCTATCGTTGTTCTTTCTGCCTTGTTTTATGTAATTAGCATTCCATTGATTTGTTATTGTTGATATATGCTCATGTTTCAAGCAACTTTGTATTATTTCACTTTTGAATGATCTAGAATTGTTATATTATATACATATGTCAACAATAAATATTAGTATGTCATGCGATATGTTTTCACATTACTTTGTTTAATTTCTTGTTCAAAGAAATCATCATCTAAATAAACCTTTCTGTAGATAGGTGAATAATATATATTACGATTTGTCTGCTAGGAATCATTAAGAATCACATTATTATGAGATCACCCAAGTTACATAGATATATCTGTATATTTTAGAGCTTATAGATTAAACCACCTATCAACTTTTTATACATTTAAAACACTCATTCATCAATTCATACTTTATTGGGAAACTGGTCCCATAATATCCAGTGGAAGCCACCATACCAAATGGAGAAGGAGCTGCACTAAGGTCCGGATTAGGTGGTTATCCCCCAATGTTGGTGCTACGATTTTAGAGGCATCAATAGGTCTTAAACAAGTGTTTGCTTTAGCATTGTCATTTCCATGTTATTTTACTATTCTAAAGGTATCATGAAATTCTGGGCAGTGACCTAGGCTATGGGCCTGAAAAAGTGGCTCAAATGGCGAGGACATTGGCATAACACTGACAAATTTAGTCTCTGGACACTGGCATAACACTGAAAAATTCAGTCTTTGGATGCTAGTAGGGAAGCTGTGAGAGTGAATTTTGGTTTCTAGACGTTTTCATGTCTATAGCATGAGAGCAAATGAGGCTTAAGTTGTCCAAAAACTTAGTGGGACCTAAGGGAAAATTGTCTAAAGTGTTGGATTGGTTCTTGAGGGTCCTGAAGCTAATGTTGAATGTCTATATGGTGTGTTTCTATCAGTTCCACTTCTTTAATGTGACTTATGAGGTCGAATCATATCATAGTGGCATCTCATCACATATTTACCCCGACTGGCCAATTTCTTGGGTAGATGTGGGAGGAGGGTGTTACACACAGTTCATGACACAGTTGTGTGCTACCCGAGCGACCCGCCTGTAGCACCCTGCACACACTCTCAGCCCACAACATCGTTCTGAACGTGACTACCCACACTGCTCACACTGCGAAAACCCCAAAACTTTCCTCCGCCAAACTCACCTCAGTCCCTCAGCCGAGTAGCCTGCCCCTACCCACTCATTTGTGTTTTCTGTTCTCTTCCCAACTCACACTCTTAGTTCCTTGAAATTGTGTGCTTGTCTTTTGGTTGTTTCCTCCACTCCTCCACATGACTCCATATTTATATGTTAACCATGCAATGTGTTTTATTCCCAATGGTCATGTCTTTTGGTTGCACCATGGGTCGACCTACCCACATAATCTTGGCCGACTTGTGCACCACTCACACACGTGTCAGTTCAACCGTTTTGTCACTTCGGTTGGTCGCGGGTCAACGCGCCTGACCGTTCACCTTAACACAACTCGCCCGAACGTTCATCACTAAACGACTTTCCCAACTCATCACATTCCCCGATGACTCGCCCACTGCGGATGCCTGACTCGTGTCATCCATGTTGCCACTATACTTGGTCACTCACAATAGGCGGGCGCTCGACCAACACGACATGTCCGCTACGACCAACTCGCCCATCCGTCACACTTAACCAATTGCTACACCCATGCACACCTTTAACCGATGGTGGGGTTTGACATAACCAAACATCCATCTCCAAGTCACCTTTAACTGAACTCCTTGCACCTGAGTCAGCTTTAATGAAACATGGGCACCCATCACACATCTTGGGCGCACCCACATGCCTTTAATAAAGGTCATCAGTTTTTCGACTCTCTTGGACGCTCGCCAACTCAAGGCCCTAACATCCTTCTCCACTCTAAAAATGTTTTCACCCTCGAAACACCATCTCAATAACCTCCATACCTAAGACAAATATCTCCATAACTTGACACCCAAATAGCTCTACCCATGACCCACTCCATGTCCGAATCATGTCGTAACTCTGTAAGAACATGATGTGTTGGATCCCCCTATGATGGTGATTAGTTGGGTAGCTAATCCAATCGTAGAATCTCCTCCACAAGAACACATGCATCTCATATCATCATGACTATCATTGTATCCTATTATCAATCACATGTATCTCACCCAAAGTGTTTGCCCCTTATGTCAAAGAGGACTCATTGCCATGAGCAGAAGACAATGAGCCTCAACCCCATGTTAATCTCGAAAGAGGGAGTGGATGGGAAGGTTGAAAGCCTTCCATCCTCCTCCTCCAACATGTCAATCCATCTTTCAGGATCCTCCTCTTCCAATCTTTGCATGTATTATTTCTGACTTTCCTCCTGATAAGTCTTCGAATTTGCATCTCTATTATCCTCCATAGCCTTTAGTCTGCCTGTCAAGTCCAGAACACTACCAAACAATGCTATGATCATCTTTGCCTATTTTCTGAGTTTTTTCTTTGCACAGTTCAAGCTCTCATAAACTTCTTCATCTCACTTGATATCTTGCACATTCATTGCTATCAATTTACACCCAACTGTCATAGATGCCACAGTAGGAACACCTATTAGTTCATTCTCCCATCCATCATAAATATACAACTTCTTGATATGTGGCACCATCATAACTTCATATTGCTTCATAAATCTATCCCCAAAACTGCCTCATAGTCATCCATATGTACCACTGTGATGTCGATCTTCCCAAATCACTCACCAATGCGTACCTCCACATTCTCTGCGATGCCAATAATCGTGTTTGGTGGAGAGTTTACTGCCTTAAGACGAGCTTGGGTTGACACAAATTTCAACCCAACATTCCTTGCAACCTCCTCTCTAATTAAGTGTCCACCATAGTGAGTAATGTGCCATGCCCAACTTTCATGTCCACATGCTCCAACTTATTCCTTTCACGATCGTGCCTTGAGTTAGCCTCTGTTGCTGCTAATGCACCCAATATATGCATCATCCCAACCGTTGGTTCTTCCTTCTTCTTTCCATCAGATTGTGCCAAAGCTTCCAGTGTTAGTGTCAAAGGACAATTATTCACCATATGCTCTTCTATGCATAATCAACACTTAAAATGTTTCTTTGCCTTCGGTTTTCCACCTACTCTTGCATGTTCCTCCTTTGTAGTCTTCTCTTTTAGTTTTTCAGAATTATTTTTCCCTTCAGTCCCTTCATCATAATGGCCTACCAGCCTATCAACTATAGCACATGTCTCCTCAAGTCTTTTGATTTTTTTCCTCTTCACCTCATTGTGTGCCCAAGTTTTCAATCCAATGATGAAGTTGAACACCTTGTCTTTCTCCACCATGTCAGGTAGTTCCAAGATCACACTCGCAAATTCCCGTTGATATGCCCGCAGACTCTGTGTTTGCTTAATGTACTTGATCTTCATCCTTGCATCCCAAGTCTCGTCTTGTGGGCTAAATTTAGTTTTCAAAACTTACTTCATTTCCTCCCAAGTAGAGATGTCCTAAACATCACCATGAGCAATTTTGTCTGCTTTCCTTCTCCACCACATCTTGGCATCCTTTGTAAGGAATTGAGCAGCTACCTTCACCTTGGCCTCTTCATTAGAAAGCCCCAAGGCTTCCAGGTATTGCTCCATATCCCATAGAAAGTTCCCAAGTGTCTTTGTGCTTCTCACCCCATCATAATAATCAAGTTCCTTGATTTTGATGTGGAAAGATCCTCCAACCAGTCCCTGTCCCTCTGCTTTTTTCAAGATAGAAATCTCATTGAGAGCCTCATCAAGACTCTTATGCAGCTTCTTGATCTCCTCTAATCTTTGATCCTTCGCAGCTTCAAAATTCTTGACTTCACCCGCAGTTTTCCCATATTGCAATTCAAGATACTCATATCGTACCTTGAGGTTCTCATGGTCCTCTTCCTGCTTCGTGAACTTATCTCTATGTTCAACATTCTCGGCTTCCAATGCACTCATCTTCAAAATTATTTCATACATATGTTCCAACATCTTGTTTATGAAAACTGTCTTGGGACTCATACTAGATTCACCTGTAACTTGCGGTTCCCCCACATGGTCTACCATCTGCTTTTCCCTTGAACGTGTCATGACCATACACTTTAATGTTCAGCTTGGCCCTGACTTGTAGCCTTGCCCCTGCCAAATTCCCTAATGTTGCACTGCGACCAACTACACAATGCTTCAGCCTCAATACGAACTACAATCACTGTCTATCATATTCCTGCTTCTTCTTGTCAAAACCCCTTTGTGCAAAATGGGCTCTGATACCAAATGTCACGCCCTTATGCCTTTGGTGTCTTCCAACCACACATAGGTGGGTGCAACATCGCCAATTTTTTTTGTTTCACCACTACTTGAGTTCACGGAATATGCCTACTTAACACTTAACCAATTTTCACTAAGTGTTATCATGCAACGAAAATCATTTTATTTATCTTTCATCAGTTAATCTTCATATGCAGCAGAAATAAACATAACTCAACAATGTACACACATATTATAAGGGAGGTGAAACTCTCGAATATAAGTATGCCCAAACAATTATAATTCAGGAATGTACAATTTTACAAAACTTCACAAATTTGTCCAATTTGTGTAGCCTTTGAATGACCTGAACCATTTCTATCCAAAACCTGTGCACTAATCATATAGTCGTGACTTTGCCTGAATGTCAACACTGTTGTGTATCTCCTGCACGCTACTGCCCACTCGTTCAGTGCATCGAACTACCACTTGAACTCTCTTTCAATTTACCAAATTGTCATGTCATAGTGACATAGACCACCTGCACTTGGCCTGCTGGTGTCGTCGTGACAATCCCTGCCCACACGGTTCACAACACAATTGTGTGCTACCAGAGCGACTCGCCTGTAGAAATCTGCACACACTCTTGGCCTGCGACAACGTTCTGAACGTTCCTATCGTGACCACCCACACTATCGTTCATCCCATTGGCGTGTCGTTCCACACTTTGGTGTCGCAACTTATTCGCCCATGCTCGCAAAGCAGAAACCCCAAAACTTTCCTCTGCCAAACTCATCTCAGTCCCTTAGCTGAGTAGCCTTGCCCTACCCTCTGATTTTTGTTTTTTGTTCTCTGCCCAACTCGCACTCTTAGTTCCCTGAACTCGTGTGCTTGTTGTTCAGTTGTGTCCTCCACTCCTCCATACTTATATGTTAACCATGCAATGTGTTTTGTTCCCAACCATCGTGTCTTTTGGTTGCACCATAGGTCAGCTTGCCCATATACTCTTAGTCGACCTATGCACCACTCTCACACACATTCGTTCAACTGTTGTGTCGCTTGGGTTGGTCGTGGGTTGGATCACCCATGCTATCCATCGACTCGCCCAACCGTTCACCTCAACACGGCTCGCCCATCTCTACATGACTCGCCCAATCATTCATCACTACATGACTTGCTCAACTCATCACACTGCCAGATGCCTCACCTACCCCGGGTGCTTGACTCGTATCACCCACGTTGCCGTTATACTTAGTCGCTCCTCAAGATGGGTGGGCGTCCACCCAAAACGACACGCTCTCCCATCCGTCATAATTAACCGATTACTACACCCATGTGCACCTTTAACCAACGGTGGGGTCGCACATAACCAAACGTCCACCTCCAATTCACCTTTGACCAAACTCCTTCCACTTGAGTCGCCTTGAACTGAACATGGGTGTCTGTCGCACGTCTTGGGCATGCCTGCACGCCTTTAATCGAGGTCGTCATTTTTTCAACTGTCTCGGGCGCTCGCTAACTCAAGGTCTTGACATCCTCCTCCACTCTAAAAATGTTTTTTCCCCTCAAAAACACCATCTCAACAACCTCCATCGCTAAGACAAATATCTCCATATCTCGACACCTAGATAGCTCTACCCATGACTTGCTCCATGTCCAAATCATGTTGTAACTTTGCAAGAACATCATGTGCTGGATCCCCCTGTGATGGTGATTAGTTGGGTAAGTAATCCAAGTGTAGCATATCCTCCATAAGAACACATGCATCTCATATCTTCATGACTATCATCGCATCCTACTGTCAATCACATCTATCTCGCCTAAAGTGTATGCCCATTATGTCAAAGAGGACTCATTGCCATGAGAAGAAGACAATCAACCTCCACCTCCAAGTCATCTTTAACTGAACGCCTTGCACCTGAGTTGCCTTGAACTGAACAGAGGCACCCATCGCACATCTTGGGTGCGCCTACACGCCTTTAATCGAGATCGTCATTTTTTCGACTCTCATGGATGCATGCCAACTTAAGGCCATGACAAGAGGGGTCTTGTATCGCCCCCATGGAGAAATATAAATGAATTTTTCATTGGGTTTGGAATCACATCGAACAATCAAGTTAAGGCCTTAGCTCTTTGGTAAGGACTAAAGATAGCCTCCTTAGGGGGATTATGCCACATAAGTTTGATCGAAGACTCAATGATTGTCATTCAAAGATGCCTCAAAATTAAAGATCAAAAGGAAGTAGATCTTCCCCCTATATTCCTCCGTATAAGGATGCCCTTGAAAAAAATTGAAATTTTTGACATATATCATGTTAAGAGGGAAAACAATTAGATCGATGATGAACAAGCAAATAGAGGCACCCAACTTAGAACAAGGGATGATGATTTTGGATGAAGGGGAGTCAATCACATGTCATAATCAATGAGAAAAAAAATCACCAATTAAGGCCTCAAAATCTCTAGAATTAGTATCTGACAAGCCATTATCTGTGCTTATTAAATGTAATGCACGATAGGATCACATCGGGTGGTGATAGCTACAGAATTGTCATAGGAGGATCACTAGCGGGAAACTACAGGGGATAGAGGCCATGACACATGATAAGTGGAGTGATATTGAGATAACATTTAATATTAATTTCAAAGGAAGAACAATTAGTACTCTTCTCGTTTTCAAACAATTAATCATAGGTAGGTCTAAGGTTGGAGTGACAGTAGTGTGAATGGAGTTTCGAGTGAAGTGTACTCAGAGACGAGATGTTCAGAATCAATGTGAAATTATGTTTAAAACAGGTGACAAGGATCAAAGAAAGTATTTCAAAAGGCTTCTACAGAATTTGAGAATGCAAGTGATTTGATTTCGGGCTCTGATAGTTTGTAAAGTGGCTCATCCAACACATATGGTAATGATGCTCTTTCTAAGGAATAAATGGATTCACTCAAGGAGGCGATATCGATGCTTATAACTAAGATAAGGGAACAAATTATCCATGAAGCTCTCTCTCATTTACAATGGTGTCCAATCAAATTACAAGAATATGGGAGGATATAGATCATCTTCAGTTTTAAGTGGACAATTTGGCAACCAAATTGATTAACCTAAATCTTAGAGTTGACAATAAGAAAGTCATGGTGGAATCGGCCACAATGGGAGTTCTGAAAGAAGTTTCTAGGCTTGATGATGTGTCTTCGTTCAATGATCAACTCGTCATGTAGGTGGATGAAATGCAAGGAGTGGAAGCATTGTCCACCTTTCAGGAGGCCAATGAACAAGCGACAAGGGAAGAAAGTCCTCGGGAGGAGATGGCGGAAAACGGGTAGCATTTTGTATAATAATTGTTTATGTAAATATTTTGTCGTTTTGTAGAAACCAATGGAGTCTTTTGGAGAAGTTATAGGATAAATACAATTAGAATCATAGCTTAGAATATGCAGGGTATCTATAGAATACATCTTGAACAATTTTTGAATAGACATGATACAAAGCTACCAATTCCTTATATATATATATGGTTTTGAAGTTATTTAAATAATAATAATAAAGAAATTACATTATTTCTTAGTTTTTAATAATACATATATTATATTATAAATATATATTATTATTATTATTATTATTTGAGGTGAAAGAGTCTGTCACTTATGTTATACTAAGAGGGTTGAAGATGAAAATCACTTTCTCTTGGATTGTCTAGCTTTTACTCATATCTGTTCTAAATTTTGAGTATTTATCACACTGCCGACCTTCTTGACTTGTTTAGTTAACATAACTAGTGATGAGAAAAGTTAGCATAACTATGGTGATGAGAATGTTTCTTTCCCTTCTTTTAGTACATAGAAATAAAATGTTGAAGAATTTCAATTAGTATTTTACCTTCTTAATGTCAATAAAGAATATTGGTTTTGTGGACATTAATCATCATCATGAGCATCATTTTATAATATCAACTTTGATCCATCTTAACTTTGAATGTACCAAAGGCCAAGAGGGATCAAATCTCTGAAGATGCAAAGCACTTTTTGAGTGTAAAACTTGAGGAAAGATTTGTACCACGAGAGCTTTGATTCCTCTCAACTCTTGGAAAATCTAGATTTAAGATGAATCCATGCTCGTTTTAACCAAAACACTAATAAAATGTTTTAACAATAATCTTTCTTTTTTCAATAGTTTTATATAATATATACATAATTGACTTTGAAATATTTTATATTCTCCACATTAAAAATGTTAATACATGCCTCTTATGTTCAAAAGTAGAGAACATCTCTCTCTCTCTACACACACACACACACACACACACACACACGCGCGCGCGCACACACACACATTGTGTGTTTTGTGTACACACATTACATGATTTTTGTTATTAGTATTTTTTAAAATGTTACATGTCAACTTCATATTAAACATCGAAGGAATTACAAATCTCCCTCATACCTTGAATTAGAAAAAACTTGTTAATGAAATAAGAGCTCTCTCCCTCTCTATATATATAACACTAACTTTATGCTATTATTATGTTTTTGTTTTACATATTACATCTCAACTCGACATAAAATGAATTAGACGTCATATGCTATCAATAATGCTATTTTTGTGCTATCTTCAACTCCATGTTAAATAGTGAAGAAATTACATATCCCTAATCCATACTAAAAAAAAAAATGATTTTTTTTACTTCCATTTTTTTTTATCTCTTTATATAAAGTTGATATAAAATTAAAGAATTTTATTCATGGTCGACATTTTTTTTTATTGCTACTATTTTTAAATTTGTTGACATAAGTACTATTTTATTACATTGAACTGTATCTCTCAGCGTAAACAATATATTTTTGAAAATATTCTAAAATCTCAAAATATAATAAAAAATTGTCTTTGTAAATCTACGTATAAGTCTACGAAATTCTTTTAATATGCAATAGCAACAGTGGTTGCGTGACATAAAAAATAAAAATGATGTTTTTCCCATCATTACATCAGAACCTTGAAAAAGAGGTTGATAGTCTCATTACTAGCTTCTTCTGAATTCTTAATACTTGTTACTAATATGAAAAAGTTGTGGGGTTTCTTCCAGATATTTATGGCCGTAGAAATGATGGACATTTCAAAGATGGATGCCACACATGATTTTTTTTGTTTGGGAGCAGCAGCGAGTGTGGAACACTTAGTTGGGACGTATGCCCACAAAGTATTCGATAAAATGTTTGTATAATCTTTTCGAGGGTGGAGCAAGTTCACCTGCAAAGTGTTTGTTACAATTCCTCTACTAAATATTAGTCACAACTTATGCATTTTATCCCTTGTCGAGGAAATAAAGTCTCAAGAGATTATTTATTTTCCGATTTTTGTCAAAACCTTGGCTAGAAGATATCTCTACTTCATGGTAAGGGAGAGTGATGTCGTCTCCTCCCTTTGCAGCTAGCAGTCATGTTAGGCCTGGAATCCCTCCAAGGATGTTGTGTCTCCTTTTTGAAGGGAAACAATTAAATTTGTTAAAGGAACTTAAAGAGTGTGGCATAAAAAAGGATTTCAATGTTTCCCTTATTGCAGGGTTGAGTAGAGGTGCCAAAGGAAGGAGGGTAGCCTCGACATCCAAACCCTTATCTTTTTAAGGTTCCCTTAACCTTGATTCCAACTCTTAACACCTAAAGGCTTTATTAGGTCAAGCTTTTGTGGTGAAGCATTCATCGGTTACCCCTTCACTTCAGATGAATGAATTCTTTACTTTGCTCAAGATTATGGACTATTAGTAGAGTGCGGTCATTTGTCGGTTTAATGGTTTATGGACTCTGGTTTTTGCCCTTAGGTCTTGAGTTCAATGGAATTGAACCCAAGACTTGGATTTACTATTTTGATCCAAAGGTTATTTTGTGGTCGTTTTCAAGGACCTTGATGATCGACAGAAGGTCTTCGACCAAGGCCCTTGTTTTTGGGGCCATGCAGGTCTCTCGATTCATCCTTGGTTCCTGAAGTTCAATCCCTATTCACGAACTCCTTGGCTACTCCAGTCTAGGTTCATCTTCCCAACTTACCCCTCCATTCGATTCAACCAGACTTCCTAGAAGCTATTGGTAACACATTAGGTTGTTTTGTCAATATTGACAACGACAAATTGGTAAATGGATACATCTCTTTTGTCTACATTTGCGTGGAACTGGACATAACCGAGGGACTTCTAGTTAAAATCAGTTTGAAGGGAGGTGGTTAGGATTATCTGCAACCTCTGGACTACGAGAACACAACCTTTAGATGTAGAGTTTTTCAACAACTAGGGCATCTCTAAAATGCATGCCCTACCTCACAAGGGCAATCTGGTTCCTCAACACAGCGAAAACCCAATCGTGGCTAGAGGGAGAAAATACCATCTTCCACAGTATCAAACATGTCGAGACTAAAGAAGGATTGCTTTCAGCAATAAAAGACAACTTCAACCACTTCAGATCTCAAGAGCAAAGTCAATGCCTTATTGATTTGTCTCATCCTTCTGTTGAGGAGAATATGCCCAAGGAGAATGTTGGATATCCAGTGGGAAAAAATGCTCCCACGAGCTTGACCATTCAGATAGTGAAAAGGAAACCCCATCTGTGGAGCCACTTACAATGGAGCTTGCCCAAAGAAATGAGAATTTGGATTTATCTCCGGTTGTAATTGACACTTCAGTATGATAGGTAGAAATATACATAAGAGAAACATGAAAAGAAAAAAACCATGTTCAATTCTGATATATGACTCTATAAATGTTGAAAAAGCTTTACGAGGTCTAACTTTATGATGTATCTTGATATATCATATTTACATGTTATAATAAAATTCAATTTAAAAAAAATACCCAATATCAACACCAAACGTAAATGATAAAGCAAATATTAAAATTTTTCTTTAGAACAACATTCACTTTATTCCTTCTTGAATTATATAAGATACAATTAAAAAAAATAATACATAAACGAACTATCATACATAAACATGTGAAATACCTATTTATTCTGGTTTAATGTGATAATAGGTATTTATGAAAAGGTTAAATCATAAGAAGGACAAATAAATTTATAATTTAGTTTTTAAAATTAAATTTATAATTATTTTATTGAATTTAATATTTTAATGTCAATAAAAATATTTATAAAAATTAATGTATTAATTTTTATAATTAAAAAAACTTAATAAATCATAAAAATAAAAATAAAAATAAATTATGAAAAAAAAAATTTATAATTATATCAAATATATTAATAGTTAGAAATTTAAAAGAAATCAAGTTATAAATGAGTCATACTCATTAAAGATAGTGCATCAATATTTAATTTCTCGAAAGTACAATTAGTGCTGGTTCAAATTCTAGGTTTATGTTACAGTCTCTGAAGATAAGTGAAATGTTCACCCGCAACGTCGAACACCTCAACGAGATCACACACTGCTCCAAAAGCTTTCAACAAAATGTTCTTAACTATGAAAATCTACATGCTAAAATAAGTAAGAAATTACTTTGGAGTGTGAAGACTCAAACTAGAGTCTTTTAACAAAGCTTATTTAACCACAAAATTTACAACAATAGAATGATTTATTTAACCACAAATTTTGAGATAAATTTCACAGTAAAAAAAAAACATATTCACAATATAACACTGTCTTTTGACAATAACATATAAGAAAATAACATATTTATTAAATAACAAATTTTATTTACAACCATTGACATGAGTTAATTCATAATAAAATACATACTTGATTACAATGCGGTGACTCGACTAGGGTGCTCCTGTTAGGGTTACCCGATTAAATTTGTCACTCTACCAACTAAAAATGTCTATTCGACTTTCTAGCCCAAGGAACCTCCATAAGTTCCCTATCCCTCTTAACCCAAGTCCAACAACAATCATAGTATGTCCAAAAATAGGTCCAATACTCTCCAACTACGACCACAATCAAGCTCCTCGATTCTTCAAAGTTCACCTCCTTTCCTTTGTTTTCTTCGCCCTCTCCCCACTTCCAACTCCAAAACTGCAAAACTAAAAAAAAAAACAAAGACCAACCCCCTTCTCCTCTCCTTTCTCCTTCCCCTTATGCCTTCCCACACTCATCCACCTCAACCACTCTCTTATCACCTACCACCTCATAACTTCTCTTCCTCCTATGTCCTATCTAGAATTAATTTGAGGAGGCAATTAGTTAAAATTTGGGAAATTAAATAATAATAATTAATCCAAAAATAAATTTGAGGAGAGAGCTAGCAAACTTTGGGAAATGAAATAATAAATAAATAATAATATTTAATCATGAATTAAATTGGATGAGACAATTAGTTAAACTTTGGTAAATGAAATAATAAAGTAATTATAAAAGCCATATCATAAAATCTTACAGACTCACAAGTATTTAATCAATTTTAATATTAATAACCATATTCAAATATAACTTAAAAAATATAAGCTAATATTTTAAGGTTAATTAAAGATTAATAAGATTAGTTATTAATCAAGATTAAAGCTAATCCTAAGCTCAATCATTAATCAAGTTTAATCATTGAACATTTTAAGCTTTAGAATACTAGCATATTTGTGTGAAGTGTGGGTATGTAGTTTAGCATTCGCATATCTCATACGTATAAAAATAATACTTAATGGAATTAAACACAAAAATTCAATCACTCAATAGGTACATTGACCAAATAATATAAGATAATCAGGTAGGGGAATTACATGGACCACTACTTTAGAAAATTTTGTCCTGGAGTTAGAGTCAAAAGGTTACAAGTAGTCCAAAAGTAGTATGACAATAAGGCATAACAAATCATATAGAGAAATATAGTAGTCAAGTCAAGTAAGTCAAGCAAGGACACCACTTCCCATCTAGAGTCTCCAACAAATCTATACCCTCCTATCTTCCCTAACCTACCACTCCCACCCTATCCATCAGCTGTTGAAATAGAATACGGTGTCAACCATAGTGATCTAAACACTAATAGAACCATGATAGTAGAAGCTTTGACTATATTGACCCAACTTCCCCAATAAGAAACTGAAAATTGTCCTCACAGGTCTAGGGGAATTTGTCCATCACTAACCTCCCATGATTCTAGGCTTGGAGGTTACACAATGGGAAATGCATCCACCCCTCCTCAAAGAAGTAAGGTCAAAAAACTTATATGGACCACACTATAATGTTGGTTGGATACTTGTCATCAAGTAATCTAGTTATGCAATCATGTCACCTGCAATATGCACTTTACCCATTGTAACACCCTCCTCCCACATCTATCCAAGCAACCTACCAGCCAGGTTAAACATGCGATGATAGGCCACTATGATATGATTCGACCTCCTAAGCCACATTAAGGAAGCATAACTGATGGAAAAACACCATACAAACATTAATTATCAACTACTAGAACCTCAAGAACCAATCCAATACTTTAGACAACCTGCTTTGGGGTCCCTCTAAGCTTTTGGACAATTTAAGGCTTAGTCGCTCCCATGCTATAGGCCTGAGTGTGACTAGCAACTCAAAGTCGCTCTCACAGGCTTTCCTGCTAGCGATCAGAGACAAAAAATATCAGTACTATGCCAGTGACTCCGGGATTTAAGCCATTTTCCAGGCCCAGAGTCCAGGTCATTGCCCATAATTGAATTATCTCTTCAGATCAGTATAATAACATGGAAATGACAGTACTAAAGCAAATACTTATTCAAGACCTTGACTGGACCCCTACTTGCCATGCCATGCATTTCGTTAAACATAATGTAAATGTGTAATCTAGAGGTGTAATTAATAGTTCTGAGCATAGGGGTCTCATATTTAGCTGATAATTGCTAAGAATCATTGATGCCTCAACACATCCACTGACATTCCATCCATTAGGTCATAGATACATTGATCATTCAATTACAAGTAAAAACATGAGGAAATCCATACATGGATGTTATCATAAAACACATAAATAACCAACATAATAGGGGCATAAATACTCATGAAAGTACAACCATATATACCACATACAATCCATCAAAATGTTCATAGAAATACAAGGAGAAATAAGCTTTCATTAATGATGCAAATTCCAAACCCGGGATAGGACTTCCATGTTCCACCCGACCGTAGAATGGCATAGCCAAATCTCTCTTTAGTCATTGACCCCCATGCCATATTCCAAGCATGAATGTGAGATCTCATAGAAAACATCAATCAAAATTAATCCAGGGCTTCCAGAGGCCATCCAACTCAACCTATCAAACAATGATTCCACCTCACGGTCGGACATCATAAAACCATCATCAGAGTGGTCTCCATCCAAACGTTCCAGTGCTTCCAGAGCGTTTGTCCAACCAAGGCTTCCAGGACTAGTAACTCAATCCACAACTTATACAGGGCTTCTAGAGAATTTGTCTAACTAGGGCTTCCAGGACTAGTAACTCAACCCACCAAGGGCTTCCGAAGCGTTTGTCCAACCAAGACTTCCAGGACTAGTAACTCAAGCGAAGTTGTTACAGGGCTTCTAGAGCTTTTGTCCAACCAGAGCTTCCAAGACTAATAAATCAACCCAAGCTAAGGAAACATGAGAACCAAAAAAAAAAAATGGAAGTAAACCCACAATCACCATGGCTATCCAGGAATGGTCAGGCTGGGTAATCCACTGTCAATCTTAGCCATCCTCCATGCCAATGACATATCACAACGAAAAATCCACATGCATGCCAAAACTAGTGAAGGAAACATACATGCAATTCGGTACCTGTAAGCAAATATGATGTAGTTGTTGATCTCGATGCCCTCTTACACTTTAGTTCTATTCCTTTGTCTTCTTGCTCCAAAAATCCAAGTATTCCACACCCACCAAGAGTGCTCCAAGAAAACTCTAAGTCTCCAAGAGTATGAGAGAGAGAGAGAATAATGAGATAGCTCCAAAACTGAACTAACGAAAAGGTTACCAACTGACCCTCAAAAGCCTTTTTATGAATGAGTCCTCTATTTTCTTCATTTTCCTCCTCACATGCAATCTGTGACCTTTCACCTCTCCTTTCTCCTAATTTCCATTATTTTCATAAATAATTGTGCTAAAAATGTCATTTTGCCTTTCCAAAGCCTTAGCCATTGCCTTTGCCAATTTCCTTAACCATAAACAATCATAAGTGAACCCTGTCACTAGGATTTTTCCCAACATTCAGCTTGGAATAAGTGTCCCATCATCCGTCGGTATTATTTTGCCTTTATTTACTTTTTATTTTGTGGAATTTTCACTGGGGTTGTTATAGAACCCTCCCCCTTGGGGGACACTGTCCTTAGTATTCAATCACACATATACCTCAACAACCTGCTAAAAGAAGACATACTACTCATGTAGCTTTATAACACAAATCGATGTAGTATTTACAATGAAAGAACTGCTCAAAAGAAAAACATCATGACAACATACCACATAGTGGAGCTTTATAACCCAACTCATTACGATATTTACAATGATCATCCTACTAAGTGCCAATGCACATGACATCATAACATCATGATAACATAACCACATGATAACATAGTAACATGACAACATAATCATAATAACATGACACCCATACTCCATAGTGAAGCTTTATAACATATCTCATGGCAGTATTTACATTTATATACATGTGTACATATATCAACATTGCCACAAATATATACCAAAACATATACCAAAGGATATATCAAAACATACACTAAACATAATATCTAAGCATATATCCAAACATCATAAAACATATACCAAACCATCATAAGCACATATCAAACCACCACAAAGCTTGCATCTGATCCGCCATCTCCCATGTAGCTTCATCGGGCCCAAAGTGCTTCCATTGCACTTTAACTTGCTCGATTGCTCGATTCCGGAGCACGAGCACCTTTTTCTACAATATACTCTGAGGCTTTGGCTGGAATTCTCCATTTGGTTCCACCTGCAATATAGACCAGTCAATCACATGATCAACATCCTTAACATACTTCTTAAGCAATGATACATGGAAAAAATCTTGGATTTTCACTCTCGGAGGCAATGCAAGTTGATAGGTTACTAGCCCAATCCTCTCAATAATGTTGAAGAGTCCACAAAACCGTGGTGCCATCTTAGCACATGATCCAATATGAAAGGAGATCTTCTTTGGTTTGATGTGCAAGTACACCTGTTCCCCAAATTGGAACTCCTTAAGCAACATGTTCCTATTCACAAATCTCTTCTCTCTATCCTGCGTTACCTTTAGATTCTTCTTGATCACTTGCATTTCATGTTCCATGTCTACCAACATATCTGGTAAAATCAACACCCTGTTAATCGGATCACTCCAACTGATAGGAGTGTTACAACTTCACCCATACAATGCTTCAAAAGGACTCATCCTCAATGACTCCTGATAACTGTTGTTGTATGCAAAATCTACCAAAGGGAGATACCCTTCCCACTTCTGCTGTTGATGCATCACATACATTCTCAAAATGCCTTCTAATATCCTATTGACCCTCTATGTCTGTCCATTTGTTTGCGGATGATAAGTTGTGCTGAAGGCTAACTCTATGCCCAAACCTACAAATAACTCCTTCCAAAACATGGAAGTGAGCTTTGATCCATGTCTGACACAATCTTCTTTGGAACACCATGCAATCTAACCACATCTATGATGAATACATGCCACATCGCTAGCTGAGAATGTAGAATTAACCAGAATGAAGTGTGCAACCTTTGTTAATTTGTCCATAATGACCATAATGGAATCGTGTTGTTTCATTGTCTTCGGCAACCTGGCGAAGAAGTCCATGGAAATAACTTCCCATTTCCACTTTGGAATCACAATCGGCTATAGAAATCCACCTGGATTTTTACACTCTTCTTTGCAAACGGATTGACAAGGCTGCAAATCCTCATGGATTTCATGTATTATGACTTGAATGTTAAATTGTTGATCCATTTCATATTCAACTCAAGAAGAGACATCTGCTTGTTGGAAAAATTCTTGATCATCATGACAACTAGCTTGAGAAGAAAATTCATAAAGTGCCTCTATCATCTCCTCATCATCCATACATTCTACATGATCATCAATACTTTCAAGATATTCAATGAAATCTTTCCAAAAATTACGATAGTCTTGAAACATTGGTGATTAAGGATGAGACTTTCCATAATGTCCAAAAAATATCATATGGAAATCTTTAAGAGAACACAAGCTTCTTGATGACAACCCTTCATACCATACTCTAGCTTTGTCTTCAAGGGTAGCCATAAACATCTTCATGAGACAATCCTCAGGAAACTCAACCCTCAATGTACATACACGTATATGAAATTTAACCAAATGCAGACCATCATCATCTTCATTTTCATCTTTGAACATGGGAAGATGGGCTGACCAATCAACACAAGGCATAGGATTTGGAAAACCATAGATGTGAGACCGATCCATAGGAGCATACCTGGCATTTCTTCTTGTAGTAGAACTCATCTTGGAACTTCTTCAAGCAGTGGAGTCATCATGAAGCTTTAATATTCTGGATATTTTTGAGATTGGAGTCACCAGGTTAATATCACAACCTTAAAAAAACTTTGATTTCTTGTTACCTTCAGGAATTAGAATGAAGAGACTCAAAGAAAATCTGGGAAAAGGAGCTTTTCGACTCCCGACAGGCACACAAAAATGTTATCACTAGGCTAGAACAATTTGGGTTGTGTCAACCTCCAACCAAGTGTAACTATTTCAAACCAACTTTTGATAGGAAGTTAACCCTTCCAATCTAAACATTATATCAAATTTCACTTTAATCAGCTCAAAATTGTAGATGGCTAACTCTGTTTTTTCTTGTATTTTATGTAGGTGAAAGGGAGTGAGTACTACAACCATTGGGCATGGAGTCAATTACAAGAAACTCAATCACTTACATAACTATTTTATGAGGAAACTAAGACATCTTTTGGCTTAGAAATGAAGTGAATAAAACCATTTAACAACAAATAAAACATATGAAAGAAGTTGGATCAGACCTTAATACTAAATTCCAAGTGATCACATTGCTTTAAAAAATGATATCAGTGTAAAAAACATAAAAATTAAACATATAAACCAAAATTTGTATCTGAGGTAATGGAAACAGAGTATGCCAGTAAATGTATGTTAACTGAGAAAATTCACTTATGGTAGCTTCTTGACATCCTCGATAAACCCTTTAGTAAAAAAAACTACAAATATATAGACCAACCTATCCATCTTATTATTAATTACAAAATCTGCCACTTCTGGCTAGAATTGATCATTTTAGATTCCTGTTTGACACCCATTAAGAAACTTTAGGGATTTTCTATTTTACACAAATTTCAATACAGATAAGACTCTTCTATCTTAATGAGCTCAACAAACTTCTGTTGGTGGACCTTATCAAATCCAACCAAATGCTAAATTTGTTGCTTATGTGTTTCATGCCACGTGGATGTGTTGACCTAGTTGACTTTGCTGAGTTGGACCTCCACCAAGTCGAATTTTAAAATTTCTACACAAATCTTGTTAAGAAAAATGATCTAAAATAGGCCTCAAAGATAAGCGTGTATTCTCCAAAATACGATATCTGTGTAAAAACCGAGAGAGATTTTGGTAGATGAGCCCGTTATGAAGAAAATAGTCCTTCATATTTCTAAAATTCCTTACCATTTGGTCAGAAAGTGAGCTTGAATTTGACTACTAAAACAGTCATTTCCAGAAATTTCGTGGCAAAAAAAAATTGTAGCAAATTCAAAAAACACCTCTCTGCTACCTCTTTGCAAGTTCTGCAAGTTTTGAGCTCTTCCTTGATGTTTGTAAGCTAAATACATGCCTTTAGAACCTCCTTTGCTGAGTTTTAGACCTGTCTTAACCTTCATGAAAACCTACAAGAATATTGTAGCAAAAACTAGTTTTATTGTGGGGAGTTGCTACAAAACTATTAGGGCTTTTGTAGAAAATCCCCTGTTTTTATAACTGGATTTGCTATGAAATTTTGTAAAAGTATTTAAAAGCCAATTATGAATGGATAAGCATGAGGCACATAAAAATTTGAAATTGAAGCTTTATGACAAACCTCTTTTTAACTTATATGGGCCCCACATCATGACATGATGACCAAAAACACAATGATCATGAACCCTATTTTGAGAAACTTTGAAAACCCTAGCTAATTTTGACCAATGACTAAAAGAATTTTTTTTCCTAACTGTTATCATGGATAACAAGATCATTGGGCATAACGGGATGGAAGGTCATAATATTGAATTCCCAAGATTAATTTGTGGCGATTAGTGGCCAGATAAGGCCTAAGATGACGTAGGCCCAAAGGCTCCATCCGGGAAGCTCACAAAAGTGGTGCAGAAGGGAGCGTCAAGCTGAAGGGGTAGGGCTGGCGTGGAAAAAACGACAATGTTGAGTAGGTTGGGAATACGTGGCAGAGCTAGCATGGTGAAGAAGGCCGATGGTCGAGCCCCATACAGAGCATCCTGACAGGATGATCTCAAATGTTTTAAAGGCGCACTAGGAGCTTTAGCCGAGATAATGCATCGAGAGTTTCAGCTGGTTAAAACACCATGAGTTTTAGCTGAGTACTAAACTAGGAGTTTTAGCTAGGTAGTGTACCAGGAGTTTCAACTAGGTAGCACACCAGGAGCTTCAGTTAGGTAACTCACTGAGGGTGTTAACCAGGTAGCGCATCAGGAATTTTAGCCAGGAGAGCTCAGGCAAAAAAAATTCGCCAGGAGAGATGAGCCGAGAGTTTTAAATGGGAGAGGTAAACTGAGAGTATTCACTAGTAGAGTTGAGACAACAGTTTTAGCCGGGCTTTAGAGCAAAAAAACCTGTAAAGGTGAAACCTAACAGAAGACTAGCACAACTTGTGAAAACCAACATGCTCAGGCCAAAGAAGAGGATGGGCCTTGGAAGAAGCCCTTGGAATGTTGGAAATGTAGGGAGAATAACATGCGTAGAGATTGCCCCCAGATACAGAAAAACCAATTGGGATTCTACACTACGCAAGAAGCACGGATAATGGAGGATCACATGCCTAGGATCTGCGCAACCATGGAAAACATGCACGTGGGGCATCTAGCATTAATGGTCGAAATGGCTAATTAGATATGAATTATAGACCCATTTTAGCTACTCTTGAAGCGATAAAATAAATTGTAAATAAATTGTGCAGTGGTTGAGTGCAATTGTGGTGACTGGGAGATTGAATGAAACTATGGAGAGGGATCAGGATGAGCCTTACTCATGAAGAATAAAAATTCGTTGGTCTCATGGGGATTGAGTCGATTTTTGGAATCATCTTGTTTTATTTTTAATTGTTGTGGTCTTAAATTAATGGTTTCTTTGATTGTTGAGTTGTGCATGGCCATGTTGTTATGTTTTGCGAATTTATGACTACTATCATGAATTCCTTTCTTTTTATGATTTCCCTTCTTCCTTTGGATTTTTCCTTTCGTTCTTCATGTTTTGGGGGGAAAAGGGGGGAAGGGATATACACCAGTGGTAGTCTTTCTCGACCCACCACCGAAGTGCAACCTTTCTCATTTGTCTCATGTTCTTTATTTATGGAAATTGCCTCCATGGTTCCTTTGCTAGAACCATGTGGCCTTCCTACCGCATTGACCAATGTATATTAGAGCATCACTCCTAAATACAACAACAATATAGGGGGTTCTCTAAACTCTGATTTTAATTAACATATGGTTATCCATGACAAATTGAATGGAAGTATGACATTCAAAGAGATTTGTTTTGTCCATGGGTATAATAGACAACGATATGGAAACCATGAAGATGGCTCAAAAGGAGGCTCTCTTGACCTTGAGTCTAGTTACATATGCAAATGTATGTTCCTTATTATGATAATATGTATTAATGCCATTGTGTTTGACAGAGTGTCACCGAGAATCATTCTTGTGGAAGAATGATTCTATAAGTTTAATCGATGCAAGTGTAAATGGATATATGGGATGACATGATAATTTGTCCAATGAAATTGCTGGTTGAAAGAGGAATCAATAGGGTATGGAAACCTTGGTTGATCAATGATTTTAAATAAGAATATGATTGTATATGATCATGTTGTGTCATGCGGATGACAATGTATTGTTGATGGTTATGGCATCATGTATACTAACTAATAATCAAAATCTTGGATAGTAGGATTGGGTATGTATTCCATTAAGTGTTATGTTGATGCTAGAAGAGAGTTTAGTGGAGTAGATAACCTTTGATGATAGAATAGCTGATAAATCCATGAGGCTTGTTGGTTGCTAATCACAGAGCATAACTTTGATGATAGGATAGTTGAGAAACCAAAAGGGGTTGCTCACTGATAATCACAAAGGAGCTCTAATGATAACACAACTGAGAAACCATGAGGGTTGTTTACTAATAAGAATAAAGTAAGCTCAGATGATAGCCCAACTAAGAAACCCATAAGGCTCGCTGGTTGATAATCACTGAGAAATGGTTGTGCCTTATAGGGCTGATAAATCCACTGGAGACTATGCTGGTTGATAACTTCTGAGTGGTGGAGTCATGCAAGGTTGTTGGACTAAAAGAACTTGATGTAGTTCCATGGGATTGGGCTTAGAACATAGGTGGAAGTTGTGCTAAGATGTTGGAGATTACATTTTTGTTCCTTCAGAGGTAATTAGTTGATAAAACCTCCTTACTAATAAATATATATCTCTCTCTCCAAGACTGAACTAAGACTATCTATGCCCTGCATGAACCTCTGCATTGATTTGTAGCCACTATAGTGTAAAAACAAGGAGTTGTTGAGAACACCTAATAAATGGGCTAGTTGATAATTGATTATAGACATTGTGGTGTAACAACAAGGAGTAGTTGATAACACCTGATAAATGGGATTTGCTAAAGCTATGTGTAAGAATGGTTCAACAACTATTCAAAGGACAAGGCACGAGGTATAATCTAAAATTTTGCAATTTTTCTATGATGAATATCATGAGAAATTATATGCCATATTACAAGAAAGCATGAGAATTTTCAGTTGGGTGAACAAAGTTGACTGAAAAGAGGATCACAACAACTTGAAGATATTAAAGTGAATAGCAAAAGCACTAAGAAAATTGTAAAGAGCCACAACAAAATGGCCAAAGCTAATGGGTGTATATATATATATATATATATAATATATATAATATATATTATATATATATATTATATATATTTATATATATATAATATATATATATATATATATATATATTATATTTATATATATAATAACCATGAGTTATTGGACAAGCGACTAAGTATGTGAGTTGTAAACATGTAAAGAGCCATGTATATAAATCTTCATAAGAAATATGTGCTTGTTTTAAGCATATATTTTATGTTGCATATTGTCAAAGAACACCAAGGACAGTGTTCCCCCAATGGGGAGGGGTTTGTGACAACCCAAATTACTTAACCTCATTTTTGCAATGTAAATAATTTCGTAAAAGAATTAGGTGTTGAGTCATGAGATACAAATTCCAGGGATTAGGGGGGTTGCTTGCCTAGATGGTATGACCTTACTTAAGCTAGTAAAATATGAGTTGTTGGGACTACCCTTAAAGGCTATATGTTGTATGTCTCAAGGGATTGGTTCATGAATTTAATGGAACTACAAAAAGTACGCAGGACCATGCTTTCTTGAAAGAAAAGGGAAGCAACAAGAGAACCCCTAATTAAATGCAGGGATAGCAACTTTGTTGAAGGAGAATATTGAGGCCCACAGAAGGGATGGGAAGTTGGTTGGGGGTAACTAACAAGTAATAAAGAGCAAGACATGGCTCACTTTCCATTGGTTGGAAAGATCTGCTGGCAGTGTTGTTTCCAGAGGGTCTACAGACGAGAAGACAACCCAAATGACAGGAGAATGGAAAGAAAATAATTGGGGGAAAATATAGCAGTGGACAGATGAAGGTGGGAACCTACATATGCTACTGGGATGCTATGAAGAACCACCATGGCGAAGAACAAGGAGATCACACACACAAGCTAGCAAAACATAGTTTGTTTTTGTTGATTATCACTCTGGAATTGGAGGAGGCATTGAAAAACAAAGGACACAACAACAAAATATATAAAACACATCAAACATAGAGAAATTGGGTATTGCTAAGGATCTGGGCATTATTGTAGCATGGGACTAATAAGACACAAAAATCATGGTGTGGAATGGAGAGAATGCTTGTGCACCTACTGGCAAAGAAAGAACTAATTGGCAACATGGTGTAATAGTGGAAGCACATATGGTCAATTATTGGGCTCTCAAAGGAGTTGTTTACATTTATGATTGTGCATTAGGAGTACAGGAGGAACTTATTGAGTAGAGGGGAAACTTTAGGATAAGTTGGGGGGGATGGAGGGTAGAGATGGGCTTTCTCTAAAGTCCCTTGACGACTTGGGGTAGAGGTTTAGCCCTTGAAGTCCTGACATAATCTATAGAGTCTCCTTTGCTTGTTTCATTCGATTTTACAATGGATTCTTGAGTCCCATTAGTGGGTGGAATCACTATTGATGTGCTTAGGGTGGGGTGAAGTCTCTAGATTCCCTGGAGCTCATTAGATGTTGAACAACTAGAAGGTAGAGGTGATAGTCCTATCGATTCTTAAGGCCTGTTGATTGTTGTTTGGTTGGAGGGTGGAGGCAGGAGGACCTTTGGAGTCCCTGTTTTAGCTATTAGTTGACATACAATCCCTTGAGAAATCTATATCGGTCTCTGGAATCCGGCTAGGGGGTGACAATTGCAAGTAAGCTTGGGTGCAATTGTCTATGGTTGGGTGGAGAGTTGTATTCCTAACTCACTTTCCCAACTCCAGTATTAAATCCAAATAAGTATTAAAATGCATTTTTTGCTATTGAGGTTCATATTGAACTGTTAGATTAATGTTGTATTGGTTGCCTGATTTCCTTATAGCTTCATGTAATGGGAAGGAAATTATATTTGATGTATGTTATTGTGTATCGTGTGTTGCATTAGTGGTTCCAAGAAGAGAAATTGAACATGAATGTCCATCTTAATTATTGTTGTAAGAATAACAATGTTCTCCTTGTGTTGAAAGCTTTCAATTTTGGAAGCATGTCCCCATTACCGAGGTTTTGTAATAGCGTTTCCATACTTTAATTAAATGTAAAAAGCTCGAATTTAATTGATATTCCATGAGGGATGGTTTGTTTCCTTGAGTCTACAAGATTCACAATTTGAGGAATAACTATGATTTTATGCATAGATTTCTCATGCTTTTCATGCAACGATTTTAAATATAGATGCACCCATGTGAGTGCAGGGAGACCTTGATAGAGAATTGTGTGTTTTGGACACTTTGTCCCTTGTGTGACAATACAGGAATAATGGAAATCCTTGTATTTTGTAAGGGTAGGGAATATAGTGATTTCCTACCCTAAGGATAAATGAACCTATGTATAAGCTCGAGAGATTGATGGAGTTGGAGATTTGTTGGTTTTGTTGATAACACCATGAGCATGTTGTGTGCAGGACTGTCAATGGCACTATTATGTGCTTAGATTTCTATTGAGGAGAATGGGGTAGTATTATGAGCTTGGAAAGGAGAATAACACATTCCCTCAACCCTTTGTGTTGAGAATCCATGTAACGGAACTCTATTGAAAACTAATGGTTGCAAGAGTTGTTGAGTCGTTATGATGCAACACTACAACAAAACCCTGTGATTAGCGTCCATTTTTTCTTCCTTTTTTGCATCTAGAGCCCAATTTTGGTGCTATTTGTGTCCATTTATAAAATATGGTGCAAAAATTGATGCAAAGTTTGCACCAAGTTTTTCACCAAGTCTTACACCAAGTTTAGCACCAGGTATTGCAATAGGTTTTGCATTAGGTTTTACACCTGGTTTTACGCCAAGTTTTATGCCACGTTTTGTGTCATCCTTTGCACCATTATTTGCATCAAGTTTGGCACCTAATTTTGTTTCACCAACTTTTGTATCATTTATTGCATCCACTTTTTGCGCCTACACTTGCATCAACTTTTTCATCATCTTTTGCATCCTCTTTTGCATCATTTTTTAAATTGTTTTTTGCATCCATTTTTACATCATTTTTTGCATCCCCTTTGCGTCAAGATTTGCATCAGGTTTTGTGTCGCATATTGTATCTACTTTTGCATCTAATTTTGTTGCATCAATTTTCGCATCATATTTTTCATCCATTGTTGCACCCATGTTTACGTCCACTTTTGCATCCCTTTTTGCATCTTATTTTTCATCTTCATTTGCATCTTTTTTTGCGTCTATCATTACATCCACTTTTGTTGTGACGGTATTTGTACCATGTTTTGTACTTACTGTTGTACCCACATTTGCTTCCAATTTTGCATCCACTCTTGCATCAAAATATTGCATCTATTTTTGCATCCACTTTTGTGTTGGGTTTTGCATCTCATTTTGTATCATCTTTTGCATCTACTTCCACTGCATCCATGTTTTTCATCCAATTTTGTTTCTTCTTTTGCACCCATGTTTGTATCCACTTTTTCATCCTTTATTGCATCTTGTCTTGCATCCAAGTTTGCATATTTTTTGTGTTTTTTATTACATCCACTTTCTCATCCACTTTTGTTGTGCCATATCTTGTGCCTAACATTGAAACCCACATTTTCTTCCAATTTTGCATCCACATTTGCATCCTCTTTTGTGTCCAAGTTTGCATCAAATAATTTTTATGTATTTTGCATCCCATTTTGCATCTACTTTTACATCCACTTCTGATGTGGCCAATTTTGAATATAATTTTGTGTCCACTATTTCACCCATGTTTGGTCCATGTTTACATCCATTTTTTAATCCAATTTTGCCTCCTTTTTGCATCCAAGTTTGTGTCTTTTTTTTTGTTCATTGTTGTATCCACATTTATTTCAAAACAATTCATGCTAAGTTTTATGCCTACTATTACACCCATGTTTTCTTCCACTTTTTCATCCATGTTTGCATCCTATTTTGTGTCCAAGTTTGCATCAACTATTGCATCTAATTTTTCATCCACTTTTGTGTCAATTTTTCTATCTTGTTTTGCATCTACTTATCTTGTATCCACTCTTCATCCAATTTTATGTCTATTGTTGCCCCCATTTTTTTTTTTTAACTTTTGCATCCATTTTCCAACTCTCATATATTTTTTTCATTGATGATATTTCTTATGACATTAACAATTATGAACAACTGATGACAATGTCAATAATTATGACGATGATGATAATGAAGATGATGAGGATGACATGAATTGTGATTACTATGATAATCAAAATGATGATAAAGATGATGGGGGTTATAATGAAAATGATGATGAAGATGCTAATGACCTTGGAAAATCTTCCCAATTTTTAAATGTTGTCATGATCATAATCATAATCATTATCTTTAGAGTCATCTTCCAATTCATCATCATTATCATTATTTTCATCTTAGTAATCATCAACAACAATAATGGCACGAATGATGATTATGATGTTCATGACGAAGTTGACAACAATGATGATAGAAATTAAATTAATTATGATGATGGGGATGATGAAAATTATAATGATGATGATAATGGTAGTGGTGATGATGATCATCGATCATCTCTCAAAAATAAAGTTGTCATTTCTCTTGCATGTATCATGTGTCCTAACAACCCTTTTTGAGCACTCATAATATTTTTTGGGTTGATGATATTTCTTACGACACCTATAATTATGAACAATTGATGACAATGTCCATAATCATGATGATGATGATGATGATGACGACATGGATGGTGATTATGACGATAATGCAATGATGAGATTTATGGTGGTGATGATGATGATGACACTCCCTCTAAATTAGGGAGATACTCATAATGAGGCAAAAAAGTACTCTCAAGTTGAAATATTCATATAAGAAGGGATGTAGATTGATAAGCATCAACAATGATTTAAATCATCATAGCCAACATTGTCAAAATAGAAAGGCCTTGACTAACAAGTTATATATCTCCATTAGATCATAGCACAATGTTGGAACGCATAAATTTGGACATCACTACCTCTTTAGGCACTTACCGCACTAGGATGTTCATCAGGCATGTCTTCACATGATTATTCCTAATCCACTGTCATAATATTTGACAACAGGAAATGTCGATCCTCATGACTATTCTTATCTTGGATTGATGTACTTGACTTATGGCTGTTAGTCCTAGTCAAAGCACAAATTCTCAAAGAATATTGGTCCCGAATGTTTATCTAATCCACCATCCTCCCTATTGGTGTCTTTAGTAGGCTTATGACTATTAGTCTCAGCCATAGTACATG
>APFE031189423.1:0-28910 GCA_000404065.3 Pinus taeda
GCTTGAAAATCTACCAAAAGCCATTCTCAAAAGAAGAGTTTGTCAAGTTGTTTAAAGAAGATTCTGCAATCAGGTTGGTGGAGAAGGATTCTTCTCCTCCATCAGCCTAATCTTTGGTTTTTGAAAAAAAAAAAAAAGAAAGAGAAGAAAAAATAAATGTATGAGCCTGAAAACCAATCTCTGATTGGCAGTCTCATGCATAAAACCTGAGGTGAAAATCAGGGTCACCTGACACCTCATGTTTTCCTTTCTCTCCTTATTACATCTCATTGTCATCATTACCACCATTCCATCCACCATTCCATTCATTTTCACTCCACTTCATTTTTCATTCATCCATCCATTCACTACATTCCATTCCATCAATAAAGTCATTTTTTAGTTAGTTAAAGTTGTTTTGTGCAGCCGGAGGCTACCACTGCAGTTTCCACAGCTATTTGGCAATTCTGCAGCCATTCAGCTATTCTGCAGCCCTCTGCACCTGCATAAGAAAAACACAGTCTGTTTTTAAATTTGTTACACTCAGAAGTCATCAACAATAAATGGGAAAGAGTCATGCAACAACAATAAAACAAGGAAGGGTTAGTGGAAAAATCAAAGGTAATCCAAGCGCGGACCTAAGGTATGATTTAAATCTTAAACTTACAGTTATCTCATTTTGCAAAGTTTTCTAGGTTATGTTTCTTGCCATTAAATGTAATGATTACTGGTCTTTTCCCATCATGCAACCATACATCCACGTATCTCCCCCATCTATCGGTCTTTGATTACCACGATTTTGAAATACACTTGTGGCTGCTTCTCTCATCAAGGTTTCGTACCTAAGTGACGTAGCCTACTGTACTACGTCTCTCTGCGACATGATTCCGCAGCCAAGTGTAAACCCATGCCGAAACTCAAGAACCTAGCCGTTCTACCCTCCTACACCTAGCCGTTTATACCCTCCTTTGTTCATATCGACCCATTCACGCTGTTTCATTTCCTACGCTCATACCATTTCATTCACGCTGTGCTCACTACGCTGCCACCATTAACCATGCTCTGTTCCGCTAATTCTGATCACCAGTGTTACGGCTATAGCAAGAGTCAAGGCCATAATCCACTGTGTCAAGGCCGTAATTTACTGTGTTGAGGCTATTGCTGAAGCCGTGTAACCTCCCTTCTAGAACAGAGCCGTGAATTCACTGTGTTGAAGCCGTGTTTTAGAACAGAGCCGTAGAGCCAATGGGGAAACTCTTAAGGGCAGAACCAGAGGGTTCAAAATTTCTGGAAGGATACCCTCAGGTTAAAGAAGCTTTGCCAAAAGCAAACTGGCTACAATGCATCCAGAAGTTCAGAGGTTACCACAAAGAGGTTACGAAGGCTTTTGCACGGTCTTTCAGAGAAAAAGACAATCAAGTGGAGGTGGGGGATCTAAAGTTCACAGTCACTGAGAGCAGCATAGCACAAGCCACGTCACTCCCACAGACTGGAGAAAGATGGTTTAAAAACCGATTAGTGCAAGGTCAACAGTGGAAACAAATCTTAAAGAACCCAGGTATGGATACCAGCATCTTCACAAAAGGGATTCCTGTTACTTATGTTAAGGAAGAATGGACAACTTTACTCTTATTAGTGCAAAAATTCTTGACTTGTGAGGGAAGGTTTGGAGTTTTGTATGTTTACCATGCAAAAGTCATGATGCATTTCTTAGGAGAAGATATTAACCTTCCATATTTTCTACTTTCAAGTCTTAGAAAAATGTGTTCAATTGTCCAAAGGAACCCAGGAAACATTGAATCACATCTGCGTCATCATGGTCTTATTAAGATGTTAGTTGAGGGACAATTGAAAGCAAACAGAGATACCTGGGAGAGATTCCTTGTAAGAAACCATTTTGAAGAAGCAGGAGAAACCTCTGTGCCCAAAAAGAGTAGAAGAAAGAGAAAAGAGGCTACCCCTGAAACTGTTGTTCAAGAGGGAACTGTCCAAGAACAGATTCAAGAAGAAACTGATGTACATCATTCTGAACATGAAATTGACCCTGAGTCTACTGTAGATATTGACCAAGCAGCCCAAGGGATCATCACAGAAACCCTTTCGGAACTTGCCAAAGAAGTTGCTCAAAAGAGAATGGAGAATAGAAAGAAGCAAAACAAAAATAAAGGAAAAGCCATAGCTCAGGAAACTTACCTCACTCCTACAAACTCCAATGAAGAAGACACTCAGCCCCTAGCTCAAAGAATGGCCAAACTCCATGAAACTACCCTTTCCAAAAAGGTGGAAAAACAAAAGCAAAAGGTACAAAAAGGAAAACAGAGCACTACCATAGTAAGAAGGAGCAGCAAATTAAAAGGCAAAATGAAGGCCACAAAGAACAAAGGGCCATCCTTTATTGACTTGGGCACACCTGAAAAGGTTGCTACAAGTCCTCCACATGCTGAGTCTGTTAAGACTAGTCCTCCACGTGAGGAAAGTCCCTTTGAACATAAACTTGAATCTGAGCATGAATCTGACCATGAACCTGAGCATGAACATGGATCTGAATTTGAGTATGAACCGAGTCCAAAGAAGTCACTTGAAGTTGACCCGGATCAGCAGAAAGTTTATAATTATTTGGAGACGCTGGAGAAAGCAGCTGCTGGCCCAAGCAATGTTCAACCTTTGGAGCAACAAGTTCACTCATTAAAATAGGAAATTTTTGAGATTGAGGTTCTAAATCGCCATATCATACAAGAAAATGAAAAATTGAAAGAGCAATCTAAAGTGGATAAGATGATCCAAGATAACACCATGCTTCATATGGGTCTGTTGCAAAAGGAAAACAAAAAGTTGAAGAAAAGATGCAGGAGGCTAAACAGAGATTTGATTACTTTGAGATTTAGATGTCTGATGAAAAGAACGAGAATTGATATCTCTACACGGAGGAAGAGGAGAAGATTAGATGTCTTGGCAGAGGCATCACAACAGGTTGATTAAGCAGTATTTTTGCATGAGGACATGCAATGCCCTCGTAGTGGGGGTATGTAGAGCCTCTAACTTACACCTCACCATCCACTATTACCTACTGTTTTTCATCACTTACCTCTTTCTTTTGCCTCATTTTCAATGTAAAACCACCCAGATCATTACATTAGATGTCATTAAGCATGATCAAGTGAGATTTGCTATTGTGTGACTGTTTTGTTTAGATTTTGACATATTTACAGGCATTCCACAGCCCTCTGCCGATTCCGCAGCCATCTGCTGATTCCGCAGCTATCTGGTGATTCCGCAGCCTTTTTGTTAATCTCAAGGTTCCACGTGCCATTTTTCCAAATGAGCCACATGGGCACTTAGGAATCAAGGTGCTCGAGGTTCCTATGCTATTGGTTCAGCCATCCACGTCATCTGCACCTCCGGTCAACAAGGGTCAAGTTACGGTCAACAAAGGCAGCTTAACGGTGATGCGTAAGCTGTTGGGTCACGTCAATCCAAACGGTGACTTGTCCGTGTTACGCAGGTTGTGGGAGACATAATCCAACTCTGGATTCAATGCCCATAACGACCAGAACCTCCAGCTATCCACGCAGGGCTTAATGACGTGTTAATAAACCCCTTTATTACGCATGACAGTCAGTATATTTTTAGGTTTAGCTATATGCATTTTAGGCTATCTTTCAGATGCCTATTTAAAAACTTGCGTCTGCGTACGCTTATTTAACTTTATTATTGTTGTGTTTTTTATGAACTGGTTATAATTTTAGTTGCATTTCAAGACTCTGTTTTAATAGTGCTGTTCTAGCACTCTTGATTGTAATTTTCTGCACATGGAGTAATAGAAGCAGTGCTGTTCTGAAGTTTTCAATACCTTGAGTCTTCTTTGGGTTATATGAATGGAGGGCCCCTGTTCATGTTAGCCTTGTACATTATTTTATGTTCAGCATTTCTTTATTTCCATTCAACATTTCCTTTTCTTGATATATGTACAACATAGTTTGCCTTCATGTTATTTCATTTCCAGCCTTTATTTTAAGCTGATCATCATTGTTCTTTTGCAAGTTTTTAACCCGGGATTGCTTGTGTGTTATGTATTTGCTTTATATCTAGTGGTAGTTTCAGTTGACAGATTCAAAGTTGTTGCCTTTTACTTTATTTTCATAGCTGATTTTTAGTTTTATTTCTCAAATCTGTCTGCTAACATATGAATGGTCTCTTTATTATAAATTGTTTATCTTCTTGAGATCAGAATAGTAATAACCTGCAGCTAACTTTGGGTACTTTCTAGACTACTCTTTAACTACTTTCTAATCGTGCTTTACACAATACTATGTGTTAGAGGCAGAGAGTTAGAAAGAGCAAAACATTATAACTAGTCTTTAAAGTAGATTTTTCTCATTTTTATCATTTCTTAGACTTATTTTCAGCTACTTCCTAATCGTGTCTTACACAGTACTATGTGTTAGAGGCAGAGAGTTAGGAAGAGATAAACATTATCATTGGTCTTTTAATTGATTTTCTTACCTTTTATTTGCAGCAGCATGAATGGTGTCTAATGCCATTAGAAAGTGGTTCTTTGCTTTTAGTTCATTTTAATTCATTTATTTCCTTCAAGTTTTCCTTTTCAGAGAGTAGTTAGAAACCACTAATCACACACCTTCACTCATCTAGAATTCACCTTACACACACCATCACTCATCTGTTTATAAATACATCACTCCATCTCAGGAAGATAAATTAACCACAAACAACACCCCAAACGACAAAAAGCTTTAAGAGGTTGCTTAAGTACATATAGTACACCTTCACTTCATCAGCTTACGAGCCCCGGGTTGACAATTAATGACATCAATTTAGGAACACTAAATTGACTAAACAGAGCCCACAGTAGTTGGTTTGATTTATTATCATTTTCAGGGAGGTTGGGTGGTGCTAGGCAGGTGGTTGGAGTCACGTTTTGATTGTGGTCTGAAAACACTTTAGGGTGGTAGGGTGGTGCTAAGGCAAGTTGGAGCTTGCTAGGGTGTTGGAGCATCCTTTTAGTTGTATGCTGATAAAACCAGGGTGTCGGGGCTTCAATTTTCAGTTGGAGGTGAATCATTTTGATGTATTGTCAAAATTATTAGAAAAGTGTTTGGTGGCTTTTTATCCCGAAGGGGGTTTTCCACCTAAAAAATTCTTGTGTCTACTGTTTATTTATTCTGCTAAAGATTAATTAATGCTCTGAAAACATTACATAAATTACTAATTGCTAAGAAATTCTGGTTCACTGCCCTCTTTTAATTTCCAACAATGACAAATATCCAGGTTATTTTTATTTTTATAAACTCAAAATTAACACAATGATGGGTAAATTTTATTAACAAAACTGCTAAATTTCATGTAGACAAAAACTATGGGAAAATAAGTCTTATTGACAAAAAGAGAATTTTTTTTTTTTTTTTTTTTTTTTTTTTTTTTTTGCATATTGTGACATTTTCAATGAGGTGGCAATGCCTAGTGGCAGTGCCAGGTGGCTGCTAAGTTGGCGTTTGTAGGGTGAAAAGTGGTAGACAAGTGGCATGATTGGACACCATCAGAAGTCGATGTGATATTAAACTCCCTTACAAATTTGAATCCGATATCAATATAAGCTACTGATTTGCTCGAGAGTCAATTATCAGATCCACGGAGACACATCTTTATGTTAGGTCACACACATGTTAGGGATCCAATGTATATTTAGATAATTGATTTGATTATGGTTTTTACATCCATTGGGTGTGCAACGCCTTATTATCCTTTGTGCATTTGGGACCCGATATGGATTTGGGCTATTGGATTTGGGTAATTTTGGTTGTTGGATCCATTGCAAACTTAACTCAACAAAAACTATCATACATGTTATAACTTGTTATGGGACGTAGGCCACTAATCTAGTCTAGGATCAACTATCAAATCTGCAAGTGTGCAAGTTGTGCACTGTGGGAGAAAAGTGGAGAATGGATCCCAACTGAAATCACAATCAATAAAGGAATGCCACATGGGAGGGAAAAAATGAAGTGGAACCCTTCCATCTTGGTGGAGCTTAACAAAGTTACCATGTGAATTACGGGGCATAGGTGGGGACTGAAATGCATAAGGGGTGGTTGCATATGTGCCAAGTGTCTAAGGAGAGATATGCAAATTCAATTCGTGTCCAATGAGAACTGAAAATTATATATTCATAGACAAATAATTTCCAATAGAGGGAGATCACACAAATAATATTAGTATAACTATATAACATCAATCACAATTTAGATTTTTTCAAATTCACAAACCTATTTTTGAGTGCAAAGCTTGAGTAAAGGTTTACACCTAGAGATAAAGATTTGATTCCTCTTTATGCTTAATAAATCCCGTTAAGATGAATCTATGCAAGTTTTTAGTTATATTATTTATATTTATATAAATTTCATATCTCTGTATATACAACTATTTTTTTGTTTGCTATTTTTATTAAAACTCTCATAATCTATATATATATATATATATATATATATATATATATACTTGGCCTTTTTCTTTCACATATTTTATAATCTTTTAAATTTTAATTTTTTAATGTGATATGCTTAGCATTAATTTCATATAAATAGGTTAGATTTATTATTATTATTATTAAGTTTTTATATGCTTGTTAATAAATTTAAATATAAAGTTTTGAAATATAATAGTTAAAAATATGAATCATTAGAAGATGGATCTTAATTTATATTTACTATTATAATTTACACATATTTCACATTTATTTATATAAATATTTTTTATTTCTAATTATATATTTTATAATTAAATTAATATTTTCTTATTAATTATATGTTTATAAATATTTATAGATATAAATATTATTATTTAAATTTATTTTAATTTGATATGTATATTATAATATTTTAATGGAAACAATTATTTGTAATTTTGTTAGAAAACATATATATACACACATGCACACAAAGGAAAGAGCATTTGTATTATATAAATTTTCCCCTGGTTAGTGGCAAATACATGATGCAATTAAAAGCTAATTGATAATTTTTTTCAATTATTTTCTCTCTTCCAATAAAATACATGCTTTTCATGAGGAGAATATATTTGAGCAACAAAAAGAGGGGTTTTGTAGGTGAATACCTTACAAAACCGCCCCAACAAAAACCATTAGGGAATTAAAACAAATCTGATTTTCCCATTATTTTTTAATTCATATATATTCAATTTACACCCTTCGTTAGCATAATTGTCTGCTTCTCTATTGAAGTGTCTTAGGACATGGAAATATTCTTTGGATGAGATATCTTCCCCAATTTTCCTAATTCTTTTCATGATGTTTTCCATAGATTTTACCTTTGGGAGGAAGCCTTTGACCATTTAATGTAGGATTAGAAAATAATCTACCATAACCCTCAGTGTGTTCGCCTAACATGTTTTGGTTAACAATAGTCCCGACTAGAGACAATATATCTCTGCTTTATTATTTGTCATATAACCAAGACTTCATGAGTACCTAAAAACTTTATCCTCCTCAAAACCAAAGTACCCCTTGCCTACTATAATCCATACAACATTACAATACATCATATCATATTAAATTGAATTGACTTATTAATTATTTTATTATTTTTAATTGAGTGAAGATTGTATTTTAATTGTTTTTTGTTTAACATTTTATTTTATATACACTACAATATTTTCCTATACAAATCAATCAATAATCAAATTCCAATAACATTACATTTTCTTTATTTAAAGAATTCCAATAACATTACATTATTTCATATTTTACTTTAAATATCAATATCACTGCACCCAACATTTTACTATCAAAACTCAGCAACTGAGCAGTCCATTAAATTAGTTAATTTTCAATTTTTGGACGGTTTAAAAAGAATGACGATTTTGAAAAAGAATTAACTAGGGGAGGGACGCCATTATCTGAACGAGTCTAGCTAGGAGCTCATCGATGCCACATCAACCTACTGAGGTGTCATATGACACCTGTCCTCTGCTTGCAAACACTTGTCATGCATATGTGGTGTTCGGTTCAACCGGTTAGGGTATGTTAGGTTAACTTGGCAGTCAATTGTCCGCGCCTTCATTCAATCACTACCTTATTCTGTTCGGGCCTATTTCTTGTATGTTTATTGTCTTGGGTACTTGCGCGGCGCTGTTGTAATGCCTCTCGTAGCCATGCCTGTCCTTGGCGCTGTAGATAGCAGGTTATGGGGTATTTATGCTGCTTGTTCGAGAGGTTGTGAGGTTGTTATCTGGAATTTGGTCTGGTTTATTGGGCTATTTTGTCTTCCTTGTATGGTGTATTGGCCTGGGTATTCGTCTGCATTCATCCCTATGGTGGATTTAGCTCAGCTTGGTGTTGGTTGTGGTAGTCTCTTGTTCTGAAGGGTTTTATCAGGTAAAAGAGTAGGTTTCTGAGCTACACTGGAGATTTTTGCTTGTTTTATGCAGGTTTTGGAGGTTTTTGGATGTCTAACCCCATGGCAGGCCTGCCTTGTAGGCCACTATGCGATTTGTAGTTGGAGCTATGGTTTATGGAGCATATGGGGTTCCTGTGGTGCGCTGGCATGGAGGAAGCCGACGAAACGAGACCTGGAAGGTAGGACACTGTCCTACTAGCCTATATCTATCTGTGTTTTTAAACACATTTAAATGGATGGATTGTTGTGCCTTTTTTAACTTATCTTCATGTGTTTTTGAACACTTTCAGCTATGTTGTTTTTGTCTAAATTGTGGGTTATTTGTGGGCTTTGTGTAAATTATAGGGTTTGAAGCATGAAGACTCTATGAGTTGAGTCATTTGTGCAACAACAATGTGTTGAGACTAGTTGTAGTTTTGGTGTTTTGATGTTATGGTTGTGATAATCTATTCTGGTCACACGCTTAGTGCTAGGGTTTGGTATATTATATTGCTCTGTGTGTGAGAATAGGGTTTGGTCTTGTGTGTCTCTTTGGAGCCAACTTTCTTCCAATGGAGTCGCCAAGTGAATCCTCAGCTACAAGAGGCGCCCAAGCATATTATAAATCTGTTATAATTTCAAATTAGCCTTAAATCCTATTGTCTAGAGGACAGTAATTAAGATTTTAAGTATGTTCTTGAATTTACTCTCAGGGGTTAAGTAATTCAAGTTCAAATCTCTTAAGAATAAAGGAATCTATTAAATCATGGTCTTGATTGAAATTTTGCAAGTAAATAGGGTTGAAGATATTTTCAATACCTTTAAACACAGGCATTAATCCATCATATATCACATATCTTATTGTTTTCATGAAAGTATGAAGAATTTCCATAATACAAATGAAAATAAGCAAGGCACAAATGTGTTGTAGTTTTGGTCGCATGCTCGCTAGGGTTTGGTGTATTATACTACTCTGTATGTAAGAATAGGGTTTGATCTTGTGTGTCTCTTTGAAGCCATCTTTCTTCGAATGGAGTCGACAAGTGAATCCTCAGTTACAAGAGGTGCCCATGCATCTTATAATTATTTAATAATTTCAACTTAGCATTAAATCCTACTGTCTAGAGGACAATAGTTAAGCTTTTAAGTATGTGTTTGAATGTACTCTCAGGGTTAACTAATTCAATTTCTAATCTCTTAAGAATAGTGGAATCCATTAAATCATGGTCTTGATTGAAATTTTGTATGTAAACATGGTTAAAGATATTTTCAATACCTTTAAACAAAGGGCATCAATCCATCATATATGAGATATCTTATTGTTTTCATGAAAGCATTAAGAATTTCCATAGTACAAATGAAAATAAGCAAGGAAGACATGTGTTGTAGTTTTGGTAGTTTTTGTGTTTTGGTGTTCTGGTTGTGATAGTTGGTGTTGTTGGTGTTGCTAATTGGCCTGGCTACGATCTTTCTAAGATTGTTTAGGCGATGTTTTTCTTTTCAAGTTGATATGTTCCTGGTTTGTTGTTGATGTTGTGTGGTTATATTGGTATATTTTTTCCAGTGAGTTAGAGTTTTTGGTTTTTGTGATGGAGTGTATGGCAGGTACATGTTATTAATATTATGGATTACGATTGATAATTGATTGGATTATGATTATGTTACCAGTGTAATTGAATGATGCATAAATTTTGTTAGTAGTATAATGTTGTTGTTGTTGTTGTTGTTTTTTTTTTTTGAATTTGGCTACCCCTATATTAATAAAAAATATAATTACAGAGAGGCTGAGGCCTCGAGAGTTCTAGCCCATTGATACTTGATTGGATTATGATTATGTTACCAGTGCAATTGAATGATGTATAAATTTTGTTAGTAGTATAATGTTGTTGTTGTTGTTGTTGTTGGTTTTTTTTATTTTTTATTTTTTTGTTTTTTTTTTTTTTTTTAATTTGGATACTCCTATATTAATACAAAATATAATTATAGAGAGGTTGAGGCCTCGAGAGTTCTAGCCCAAGAAAAGGCATGCTTACAAAAAATCACTTGAAAAACTGACCAGAAAACCTGCCTAATGACTTGCTTTGAAACTTGATATATCTGGAGACTGTAACTGAAAACCGGGACAGAGTGTTTTGAACCAGTCAAAAACTAAGTACTGCGCAGCTCTTTCGTGACTGGAAGATGACCCATAAACAGGTTAACCCAAGACAATATCCAAGAGGACAATGACCAAAAGACATTGACCATGACAGTAACCAAAAAATTGGAGAGTGCCGCCCGCGCAGGGGAAACCGGCAAGTCAAAATTAGCATAAGATCTGATCTTGAGAATTGTAAAACAAGAAATGAATTTGGAGCCGGAAGGGGTTAGGCATCTTCTTACAACAACTGAACAAAAATAGAAGGTGCAGACCTGTTCATTCTTCATGTGAGGTTGGAGGTGATTCTTCAACAATGCGGCAGTCGAATTGGTTAGAATCGTCAGACTCGGAGGGTTGGCCCTCTTTACCTGAAGAACCAGCCCCTACAGGAGTGCTCATACTAGCGTGGGTGGTCGTTTCCTGTATTGCTGAGCCACCTGGGTCCTTGGATTGAGTAATCTCAATCTACGAGGAATCGTTCTTGTCTGCCATCTTCGGCTTGAAGGTAGCTCCTAGACCAACAACCCCCGAACCGACAATGTCTTCACACAACTAAATGGTGAGTAACGCAATGAAGGAGGAATTGCCTAGAGAGCAGGGGAAGCAAAAGTGAGCTGTGTGAGATTGGGGGTGGTGAGAGCACTCTTCGGTGATGAATTACCCTCGTCCCCTGCCACGACCACTTCTGGTCACAAGGTATCTATCAAAGCAGAAGTTTGAAGCATTAGACGAAGGGTCTGAGGTTGTGGAGGAAGGCTGGTGGGAGACATGGCCACTGGAGCTACCTCTTTTGCAGCTCATCCTTGAGCGTACTCTAGGCATTATGAATTTTGCAGGAGGAGCGGAACAAACAGTAGCGGATGAGACTGAGAGGGGGCGACAGAGGAAGATGCAAAACTGATTAATAGGAGCATGAAAGCACTAATGGATGGCAATGCCTTGATCCCGAGCCAGACAATACCCTGATCTGTCTTGAGAGCGAGGAGCTTCAGTCTCACTAGACCAGCTTGAGCGCAAGGGAGGAGCCAGAATGAAAAACAAGCAGAGCGCCATTACAATTAAACTATCAAACTGGAGTGCGGTCGGGAGCTACGTTAAAGTAACATTTAATTTGTTGACCTGAGTCATTAATACATTTCTCATGCGAAGCCGCCTGGTGATGGTGATGAGCCACACACCCACCCTCCACGCCGTCGTCGTGCTGCCCGCCATACTATACACTTGCATCCGGGTGGGATAGATCTTGTTGCACTAGGAGAGTGCAGTCGTGTTTAAGTTATGTATCATTGGAACTATTCAACAGACTAGAGAAAAATGGGAGCTTTTGATCGGCCCCTTGATTAGGCAGTCTGTCTGCTGCGTTATTAGTTATTCGCTGAATGTGCTTGAAGGGTATGCTGCGAGGAGTTTTGAGCCATTCTTCAATTTTTTCCAATCTACTTAAAAGCCTCCAACTCGAAGCAATCTTTGCAGCTGAGGATCCTGATTGTATCCGGATAGCAGCCTCTATTAGAATTTGTGAATCATCTTCTACCTCTAGAGGGAGCAAATTTTTGGTTTCTTCTATCCGTAAACCTTGCCATAAGCTTTCCAGCTCGGCAACGTTGTTGGTATCTCTGCCCAACGATCCATAATAAATATGAAAAACTAAGCCTTCTGCATTTCTAAAGATGCCACCATGCCCAGGATTGCCCTTAACCGCTCCATCAAAGTTCAGATTGTAAGGGTGGATGGAAGGAGAAGACCAAAAATGTGCAGACTCAGAGTGAATTGAAGTGCTGGGTTTGATATGATCTACAAAGGTGATATCTAGGTTCCAATTGGTGAGAATGAGACATTCCTGGGGTAGGACTGGCATATTTGAGTCTTGCCATTGTCTGAGAGCCAAAGTTTCTTTAAGATTCTGCTTGTGAAGAAACCAAAGAGTATTAAGAGGCGAATTGTGTTTTTTGAAGATCCTGTTGTTTCTTTCCTTCCAGATGATCCAATAGATGAAGCCTAGAAGGAGGTGCCAGAGGGCATTAAGAAGAGGACTTTGGAAAGGGTTCTGAGGCCAGTTCCTAATGGTGTTTACTATATCTCCCTCTTTTCTACCTGATCTTCTATTGCACTGAGCTGCTCTTTCCCACATTTGAGCTACTAATGGGAAAGTATCCAAGAGATGTTTAATGTTCTCTGAGTGAAGATTGCAGTTGGAACATCTGGAAGGCCCAATAAATCCATGCTTTTGTAGATTATCCCATGTGAGGATCCTTTGTCTGCTTAGAAGCCAAAGGAAAGTGGAGACATTAGGCCAGATGTTTGGTTGCCAGACTTGGTCCTAAAGTTGATCTTTTATAATATGCATAAGTTGATAAAGGATTTGATATGCTTCCTTGGTAGTAAACATGCCCTTGGTAGTATATCCCCATCTCAATCGGTCCTTCTGATCAGAAAGTTTGATTTTCTTAAGTTTGAGCTCGTGGTCAATCTCATCATAGGTTTCCTCCTACCAGTTGGCTTGCCATGTGTTTGCTGATCTCCAGAGTTGAAATCCTTGGGGAGAATGCTGCTGCCAGAATTAATGGACATGGATTTGCTCATTTTGCTGCATGGTTACTTGCCACTTGGGTTTGTGAAAGAGAGAGGCAAGTTTGGGAAGTTGTTGCCAGGAATCTTCCCAAAATCTTGCAGTGGTTCCTGAGTGAATTTCCCAAAAGCTGTGCGCTTGAATAAAGGCGCTATGTATTTTGGCAGCATTCCAGATTAGCGAGCCAAGAGTGGTTGAGCTGAATCAAATTAGCTCCTCCATTGGACTTCCTGGAGCGTATTTGGCCTGCCATAGACGAGCCCAGGGAGTGTGCAGTTTGGAGATCCAATTCCACCATATGCGCACCCCCATGATGTTGTTGCTATGGAGGGGGTCTCTCAGGCCTAACCCCCTAGCTGATTTAAGGAGACAAACCTCCAACCATTTAAGCAGAGCCTATTTTCTGTTGTGGCCCGAGGATCTCCAAAGAAAATTTCTTTGAAGATTGTGTATGTTCTTAAGAACCCATTTTGGGGCAGCCAAGATTGAGAACAAATATAGTGGCATGGATTGGAGGACAGATTTGATGAGGATGATTCTGCTTGTAATGTTGAGAGAGCGGTAATTCTAGGAGGAGAGCCTGGTTTCTAAGTTGTCAAGGAGGGTCCTCTAGGAAGCATGTTTGATGGCATAATCAAACAGGGGAGCCCCCAAATATTTTGAAGGAAGCTTGGCTATCGAAAAGCCCAAAATCCTGGCTATATTCCTTTGAGTGAGAATGGGAGTATGGAAGAAAAAGAGCTGGGATTTGGAGGCATTGATGGATGTGCCAGAAGCTTCTGAAAAAATATTGGGCAGGAGTTTGAAGGCAGAGGCTTCTTGCACTGACGGATATCTAAAAAGCATATTATCGTCCACAAACTGTTGGTGAGTAATGGGGGATTGGCCATGCAACGAGATTCCCTTTATAGAGTGAGCATTAGTAGCAAAGTGAAGAAGGTGGCTTAGCCCTTCAACTATGAGAACAAAAAGGAATGGGGAAAGAGGATCTCCTTGACGGATACCCCGGGAAGGATGAAATGGAGGGGAGGGGGAGCCATTGAGAAGGATGGAAAAGTAGGGGGAGGAAATGAGATTCATTATCCATCGCGTCCAGGTAGCATTGAAGCTGAATGCTAGTAAGATGTGTTTATTATAGGTCCAACTGAGTTTGTCGAAATCTTTGGAGAGATCTAGTTTGAGAATCATACCTGGTTTTTTCAATATCTTGAGGGAGTGGATCACTTCGTGGGAGAGAATGATACCATCCAGAATTTGGCACCCTTCTACATATCCTGTCTGCTCTGGCGAGATGAGGAGAGGGAGAAGAGGTTTGAGCCTGTTCACCACTACTTTAGATATAAGATTGTAGATTACATTGCATAGTGCAATCGACCTATATTTATCAGGAGTATTGGATTCTTCCACTTTAGGAATGAGCGTTATAAAGGTCATGTTTAGGGAAGGAAGAACCCAGTGCATTGATCACGATTCATCCATGAGCTCCCAGACCTCTGTTTTGATGTGCTCCCAGAAAGTGTGAAAGAAATTGGCTGTGAATCCGTCAGGGCCAGGCGCCTTGCCATCCTTGAGCTGTGCCATTGCATCCTCCACTTCCTGCATGGAAATAGGTTGGAGAAGCCTATTGTTGTGATCCTCATTTATGATTTTAGGAATGTGCTGCACTATAGATTGTATAGCTTGATTTTTGCTACTCGGTGGTTCTCTGAGAATGTCTTGAAAATAATCTTGGAATTCCTATGCTACGTCTTCATGCACCTCCAGACGCTCCCCTTGCTGATTGTTGATGAAGGCAATGTTGTTGTGCATTCTCCTTTGAATGGTTGACCTATGAAAGAATTTGGTATTTTTCTCCCCATCCTTAAGCCATCTGATCCTGGATTTTTGTCGCCAGAGAGTCTCTTCTTGCTGCCTTCGTGTTTCAATCTGATTTAGGAGTGCCTGCTCCTATAGTGCATAATCCTCCGTTCTCCCCTCAGAGATGATACATTATTGCAGCGTGTTCATTTGCTGCTCCAACGCTTTTCGATTGTCGAATATGTTACCAAACTGAGTGCGATTCCAAGTTTTCAGCACTTGTTTAAAGTATTTTAGCTTTTGTTGAAATTGAAACATCTTGGCTCCTGCGGGGGGAGTGAAGGATTTCCAAGTAGCGATGACCACTTCTTTGAAGTTAGGATGAGAAAAACAGAAGGATTCAAAGTGGAAAGGTCTGTTGCTCTTTGACTTTGGACGCGATCACTGTAGCATTATAGGCCAGTGATCTGAGCCTACTTGAGGCAAGATGGATGCATGGAAGTATCCACCAAGGTGAATGGAATTATCCGACAAAAGGAAACGATCTAGTCTGGAAGTTATATGCTGGAATCCTCTTCGTTTATTGGTCCATGTATACATACCATTCGCAGTCTGAAGGTCCATGAGCTGATTCCTGTATATAAAGTCTTTGAAGCCGATGTTGTCCCCTTCCAATCTTGCTCGAACTCCGAATTTTTCCTCCAGCGCTATAATGATATTGAAGTCACCACCACTTATCCAGAGGGGATGGCTCCTGCCAGAGCTAAGAGTTGTGAGTGTGTTCAGTAAATCTAGATTTTTTTGTAAATCTTGAGGAAAATACACATTAGTGAGAAGACCATGGATATTAGTACCAATTAGGTGGAAAGTAGTTTGAATGAAGAAGTGAGAGGCATGAAAATCTTAAAGGGAGAGAATTTGAGGGTTCCATAAGATAGCCAGCCCTCCAGAAGCGCCTGATGCATCCATAGAGACTGAGCAACATCCTATCCAAACTTTGTTCAGAATTTTCTCCAATACATCGCTATTGCCTTTGGTTTCTTGTAGAAAGACTAATGAAGGCTTTTCTTGCTGGATCATGTTTTTTAACATTTGGTATTTTGCAGGGCTGTTAAGCCCTCTCACATTCCATGAGATTAGCTTCATGAGGAACTGTGGGGAAGAGCTTTAAAGGACTTGGTCAGCTTGGGGAAACTTCCAGAGTCCACCAACATTTCTCCAATAATGATAGTCCTTTGCAAATCTGTTTTGCGCCCTCGTTTTTTCGAGTCTTTCAATATTTTTTTACCATCCCAAGGACTACCTGCCTGAATGCCAAGATATTTGTTTTGCTGTGCTCTGATTAGAACTCCTTCAAGTCTTTCAATCTCCCTTGGGGGTATATCATTGAAATCTTTCTTTCGACACGCTGCTTCCAGTTTGAGTATGTCCAGACCTCCCAGATCTACAATTTCTGGTTCCTCCTCCATGTGTGTCAATTTGTCCTATTCCTCCTCATCTGAATTTTGATTAATATTGAGAGCTAGAGAAGTGTCAATATCCATGGTGGAAGATTGTAGGGCTGTTTCTGAAGCTTTATTTTTGTTAGTGGAGGTTGAGACGGGTGTGCTGGTTGGAGTGGACTTTGAGGACGAAGCTGAAGGATTTGGGGGAGGCACAGGAGTGGAAGGGGAAGGATTTGAAGGTGGGATGAATGTGTGATCCTCCAAGATGTTTGGAGAGGACAGGATTCCAAAACTATTCCGAGTTTCATGTTTCTTGGGATCTTCTGGAGCAACTGGAGATTTCTTGGTTTGCTTTCTGCGACTGGGAACTTTGGTAAATCCTTCAGCATCTTTACTTGCCTCAGATGCGGAAGCTTTAGACTGAAGATTCAGAGGGAAATCCCTGAAAATATGGCCATGTTCATGGCACTTTTTGCAGCGAAAATGAATATGTTCGTAGTCTATTGTTTGGACCCATTCATAATCTTCATGAAATAAACTTACCGAATCCGTGAGTTCTTTGGTTAGATGCATGTGTACACAGATCCTGGCATAGGAGGTGTATCTTCGGTATTTAGTTTCCTCAGCGACTTTGATGAAGACTCCTAGGCTGTTGCCAATGTCCTTTAAGGTCTCCTTGTTCCAGTATTCTGCAGGAAGAGAATACATGCATATCCATATCGGAGCCCAGTTGAAATCCTCTTTGTCTAGATCGAACCTCACTTTCCATTCACGAAGATATAGGCCTGTAGAGTTGAAGAAATACAGACCTCCTTTGAAGATGCGAGTTTTGTCTTCCAGGCAGTTGAAGATAGCAGTGAAGAAACCTTTGGGACCTAGCTGCAGGGAGACTTGTCCTTTAGGCTTCCATTTGGAGGCTATCCATCCATGCAAGGCCTTTTCAGTTGGCCAGAATTTGAGGAACTTTCCTATGAGTGCATGATCACTCATATACTAGATTTGGGCGTTGATTCGATCAGTGGGAAGATCTATTTTAATTCTCTTTACCGACTTGGGAATGCATGTTGTAGAGGACGCTTTTGGCTATGACGTCGGCTTGTTCTGATCTGTACCTTTGTCTTTGGCTGCCGCCTGACCTGCAGCAACATCTCCATTGTTGTCTTTGATAGGATCGATGTGGGGGCCATTAGTTGGGGCAGGGCCATAACCGGCTGGAGCTTCTACGTTTACTGGAGTGTCAGCGGAAGGATCTGATGCGGGAGGGGGGGGAAGAGCCCACCCCTCCATACAGAGGAACCATGATGAGATGCTCAGTGGCGTAGAGGGATAGGAAAGCCGAGGGCACAAAGGAGAAGGGCAGAATGTTTATTCAGAAACCCTAGCAGGGGCAGCATCACACCTTGGAAGTGCTCTGCAAAACCTGGAAAGCTAAACATTTTTTTTAATTCGTAGTATAATGTTGTTATCAATATAGTACATTTAAATTGTTAGAATTTGTTAGCAGTATAATACATTTAAATTGTTAGCAGTAAAATGTTGTCAACTTATTTGTTTGTTTGTTAGGTTTAAATTCGAAAATTTCCTAAATACATGCGATTTTCTTTAGTGAGTTAGAGTTTCTGGTTTTTGTGATGGAGGGTATGGTGGGAACAAGTTATCAATAGTCTAGATTATGATTGGTACTTGATTGGATTATGGTTATGACACCAGTGTAATTGAATGATACATAAATTTTGTTTGCAGTTGTTAGCAGCATAATGTCGATCGAAGTTATTAGCAGTATAATACATTTAAATTGTTAGCAGTAAAATGTTGTTAGCTTGTTTGTTTGTTTGTTAGATTTAAATTTAAAAAATACCTAAATACATGTGATTTTATTCATTTTCTTTAGTTCCTCCCTCCCTCTTATCAATTCGGGTAATGACATCCCTTCCCTAATGGTTTAAATGCTTGCGCTGTGAGTTGTATATTCGTGGTGCTAAAGAAAGGTTTGGAAGTCTCTCTGTTTTTTCAAGGCCAAAACATTATGTGAAGAGGGGATACAACCACCATATGTGATTGAAACAGAGAAAAGTGCTTGCATATTCATCAAAGAAGGTGCTTAGAATTAGCTATAAGGATTTTATGTTGTTGTATGGAACTCGGTGATTCAAATTAGAAAAGATGGTTAGCAATAAGGTGCCTAAAAATGTTGTTGTTACTCACTCCTAAACAAACCATAAACTAAAGCTTCTAAGGAAAACATTAAACTACATGATTCATTGCTTTAGAGTTAATGATTTTCTCTAAATAAAAGAGCATATTTTGATGATTGAAAAAAGCATTAAAACTTGACATCGAAATAAAAATAATTTTCAAATTAGAATTCAAATTCAAATTCAATAGAGTTCAGATTCTTGAATTCAGTTTATCTAACTTTGATCAAATTATCCAAATAGAGTTCAATTATCTACAGATCATATTATCCCAACAAAGTTCAAATTCTTGAATTCAATTCATCCACCTTTGTTCCTTGATCATCACAGTGACCATTAACAAACATTCTGAAATCAAGTAAAATTGGATGTAACTGTATAGAAGAGAATGGATTTTTTTATCATTTTCAATCGTCAATCTGATGAAATAGATAATCCTTAACTGTGTAGAAGTGTGGCTTCTACTATTAAACCAATCAACATATTGCATCCTTACAGAATTTACATTGCAATGTGGTTACAAAAATTATGTCATGCCACCTTATGTTTCATGGCCTCTATTTAATGCATTGCCCAAAATTATTGAGTTGCTTGCCTAGCCCAAGTATGGTTGACTACCCAAGATTGGTTGATTAGGATGTGCTTGAATGTTTCCATATGCTTGACTCCAATTTCCTCCTTTTAGCCATGGAGGGATTGAGTAGCCCAAGTGTGCACTTGTGTTACTAACCCAAACACTGAGTGAAAGTGTCATATAAACAAAGTTAGGATTTAAACTTGCACTGGTAGGGGTATAAGAGGGGGGCATAACCCCTGGATGATTGCGGGGGACTTGGATGTTAATCAGGTGTTGGTATGATGGTGTGTGCTGTACAATGTGGTCCAACGTGCTGGACATCATCCTATTTTCCTCAAATTGGCTTGGACCATAGCCTTCCCTGCTTGTGACCCCTCCTCCTTTTTCCAACACCTATTGAACCTTTCTTGCGTCCCTCTCTCTCCTTTCCAAGTTTTTTTGATATTGCTTGTCTTCCCTTGATTTTTGTCTTTCCAACCTTTCCTTTGCTCGAAATTCTGCTATTGCAGTCACTGCAACTCTCTTTTCCTTGGCCAACTCCTTGTTTCTCTTTTTAGATTCTTGAATATTATTTTTTTTACGTCCATACTCAAACAATAAATCCCAAATGAAGACAATCTGATGTTGAGTGCCTTGATGATTCCTTCACTCTCTCTACTGGTAACTTTAGGAATGAACCAAGTATTCTATGCTTTAATGTCCCATGCTCCTCAGGAGCTAACACTTGGATTTCAACCTCCAGGACAATTGATTGGCCCCCATTGTTGTCTTCGTCAGGTACTTCATGCTGATTAGGCTCCTCTTTGGGTAATCCATTGTCAACAAAATAATGAACAATTTCAATGTTCAACTCTGATGGTTGTGAAGGCATGTCCATGCTTTCCTCATTGGTAGTAGACACATTATGTGTGTTGATATTCATCATGGCCTCTTCCAACCATGATGGTGGGCTTACTTGGGTTGGCATGCTCAATTTCTCATTGTTTAATCCTATTGCATTATAATTTGAAATCAAGTTTACATTTTCTTTAGCTTAATCAACCGCCTCATATGGAATATCACATGAAGAATTGGCCAGTGGTTCAATGGGTGTGAGAAACTCCATGATATTGATAGTTGGTTCATGAATGAACTATGTCTCACTCGCATGTTCATCATAATCACCATAGAAGTGCCCTTCAGAAAGGGATATTATACGTTCAACAACAACATCATCTTCTTGACTATCAACTTGGTCTTGTAAGTTCTCTGCTTCTTGACCTTCCACATCAAATTCTTGGCTACAACCAATATCATCCATAAGAGGATGAACATTAAGTGGCCATATACTAGTCCTCCTAAATCCAACCTTGATATTAGAAGGTGTGAGAGCCCTTTTAAATGCTTTACTTGCAAGATTAGCTAGCTCAAACCTCTTTACTTCCACCCCTGGATTCTTTTCCATCCACAAAGCTCACTCGACCCTGAAATAGTTCTTGAAAGGCCCAAACATGCTGACATCTAGGGGTTGCAATCTGTGAGCGGTATGAGCTAAAAATTTTAACAGGTCAATGCCCAAATTGTTGGCCTCCTCAATTGTATGCACAACCATGCGGTTTCCATGGCCATTTAAAATCAATAGGTGTCTGTTTTCAGGTGAGATACCACCTAGTACAAATGCAACAAAGTGACAAAGCCAATTTAGGAACATTTCCTTTGTCATCCATGCATGGGGATGTGCAGCTATTCATGCACCTGGTTCACAATTATGTATATAGTTTTTTAGTTGTGTTTTACCTTTGAATAGATAAAATCTTGGGAATGAAGAACCAACTGCATTGACACAACAAACAATAGTGATATTCCCTACTCTTAGGCACATTTATGCTTCCTCTCTTGGAAATTACCTGCATACCACAATTCATTGCTTCCTATAAGCTTGTTTCATCACAATTCCATATATGGTCTGGGGCATATGAGTGTTTCTCATATGCAACATAAAGAGTGTTATAGAACTTGTACATAAGTTTAGGGCATAGATATAAAGTCCTATCTCTTTCAAGGCCCTCAACACTATGTAGCACAAGGTCTGGATGGAATTTTTGAATCCCACTCCACCGTGATTTACCAAGAAACCCATCTTTGAAGGGGTTTGGCCTCCCCTGACAGGTTTGAACTATTGTGGATTGAAGTTGTATAATCTCTAACCCATGTCCCAATTGGGCCATCTCCTTACACCACTCAACCACCTCGTCCTCCTCTTCAGTCATAATTGTAACAGGCACTCTACACTTTGTATTAGTCAACCCATTTATCCAATAATGTATGTTAGAGGCAAAAATACCATGTTTTTTTGCAGAGGCATGGATTGAGTGTCCCTTAAACTCGATTTCATCAATTGCAACTAGCATGTCTTACTTTGTCCAGCCTTTGATGGCACTAGTTTTCTTTGTTGAACTTGCACCTTGCACTGTGGTTGAAGGTGGCTCTGTGGTTGATGGCAGGATAGCATGATCTGCCACCACAATATCCTTTTCAACGACATTACTTAGTGCATTGGGAGCATTCACATCACCCCCCCATCCTCATATGATGAAGTGGATCGCAGTTGGGCCCCCCTCTCCCCTCGCCTCCTCCTATTCCTTGTACGATATGTAATAGAAAATCTTGGCATGGATGCAGCAATTTCAGAGTTACCACAAATTACGATTTTAACTTTTTTATTAGAAAACAAGGTAATTCATTTTCCTTTGCAATCAATGAGTAACAACAATCAATGCTTTATCTATATATTGTAACTTCAATCTTACATTTCCTTAACGTGATCCTTACAAGTGACTGAATACATCTTGGATCTGAAACTCATAATTGGAAGGGTTTTCACACATAAAATTTCATATTACAGGAGGCATGGAATAATTAAATTCACAGAAATAAATAAGAAATATATAAAGAAACAGTGAGGATTCACACATAAAAATTATTTATGATTTCTCTTGCATGGTTGTGGGCTTTATTTGATTGATTTTTCTAGGCTGTGAGGATATTCTAAGGTTTGCTACATGTTATTAATGATTGGAGTGTATTTTTTCAATCACATGTAAGCTTACTTCTCCTCAATAGAGACCTATTGCAGGCTATCGAAAAATATCAGGTCTGAAGCATTGCTATTATAGTAGTCTAATATTGAATTGCAGGGGTTAGATTTGGGGTTACAATGGAATTGAACCTTTCTTGGATTTTAAATTCTTTATTGATTCCTAGATGATTCTTTTTGTTATCCAAACATTTAATCAATGTCTTAATCTGCTTGCAACCAATGTTAATATTTGACTTTCCTTTTCAGCTTTAAACCATGGAATTGGTTTTTTTGCAACAACTTTGACATAACAGAATTTCTTCAACCCAACTATTTTTTTGTGTTCTCAAATAATTATTCTTGGCATTCATTTTATCTTTTTGCAGTATTTTTTGAAAGTATAAACTCTAAATTCCTAGTTGGTAAAACTATGAGTTATTAGGAAGAGCTATAGAGAGTAAGGGTTCTTAGATGTAGTATGTTTATGTAGTTATTCCCTTTCAAAGTCTAAAAGTCTAAGGGTTTAGTTCTATTTCTTTTTGTTCTTGCAATTCAAAGCCTAAGTCAAATACTAGTAAGAGGTTTCTTTCCTTCTTGTTCTTGTTCCACTTTATCCTAATTATTATAACTCAACTATATAAGTTATATCTTGACATCTAATTCCTTCTTTCACTTCTGATCTTATACAATAATACTATCTAATTATAGTTCCTCTATACACTAACATAAATACAAGAAGGTAGCTCCTTTCTATTCAGGATAAGATCTTTCCTTACAGATACATACCCTATAAACTAAAAAGCTCCTAGAGTTTATATAAAGAGGAAGTAACAAATTGATTGGATATATTTGACTTTCCTTTTCAGCTTTAAACCATGACTTTCGTTTTTTTTCTTCCTTTTTCTTTTTATAACAACTTTGACATAACAAAGTTTCTTCAACCCAACTATTTTTCTGTGTCCTCAAATCATTGTTCTTGGCATTCATTTTAACTTTTTGTAGTATTTTTTCAAAGTATAAGTTCTAAATTCCTAGTTGTTAAAAATATGAGTTATCATGAAGAACTATAGAGAGTAAGGATTCTTAGTTGTAACTGCTTGGTTAGAATTCCCTCCAGCACTGTGTTGGTCACCTCCACTTTCCCAATAGCTTGTGGGTGTAGGGAGTGGAGGTTCTATGCTTAATCTTGTGCTAGCTTAACAAGTCTTCAATCATGTTGGAGGTAAACTGGCTACCTTGATTAGTGACCAGTTCTCTAGGGTACCCAAACTTGTAGAATACATTCTCCCTTAAGAAATCATTCACCTTCTCCTTTTTTGTTGCCTTAATTCCCTTGGTTTCAGCCCACTTAGTCAGATAGTCAGTGCACACAATGAAATACTTCTTTTTCTTGGAAGGAGGGTCAATAGGCCCAATGAAATCCATGCCCCACTTTTCAATTGGCTCGAAAACTACTTGAGGCTGTAGAGGCATTTCATCCTTTGGAGTAGGCTTTCCCATCCTTTGGCACCGATCACACTGACTAGTATATATTTTCACATCCTAATGAAGAGTGGGCCAATAATAACCAACTTGTAACACCTTGAATGATGTCCTCTTTGCTGCAAAGTGACCTCCACAAGGCCCATTATGATAGGTCAGAAGGATTTCAAAGACTTCCTCCTCCCTGACACATCTTCTTAGAATTTGATTTGAGCATAGTTTGAAAAGGTTTCCCCCAATCCAAGTGAATGGGGTGCTCTTCCTCACAATCTTGCTTTTCTCTTTGGAGGACAAGTTCGGTGGGAACTATGCAGATTCCAAAGAGTTTGCTATGTCAGCAAACCATGGAGAGAGAATTGAAATGGCGAATAAGTGTTCATCCAGTAACTGATCATCAACCATTCCTTCCTCACTTGCAGGCAAAGTTAATTTGGAAAAAAAATCTGCAACAACATTTTCCTTAACAGGATTATCACCAATAGTTAGATCAAACTAATGTAATAAAAGTAACCGTCTAATAATCTGAGCATTCACATCAGGTTTATTCATTAAATATTTAATTGCAGCATGGTTAGTATGTACAAATGTTTGATAACCTGTAATGTATTGCCTAAATTTGTTCAATGAATGCACAAGAGCAGGGAGATCCTTTTCGGTTACTGTGTAGTTCAGTTTGGCCTTTGACAGATTCTTATTGATAAAGTAAATAGCATAAGGCAATTTTTCATTTATCTAGCCTAGATATTCTCCTATGGCTTTGTGTGAGGCATCATCATGTATATGAAAAGGAAGTGCCCAATTTGGGCCTTGGAGAATCGATGCAGTGGTCAACTTGGCCTTTGGGGTGTCCAGGGCCTCTTGACAGATTTTTCACCATACGAACTTAGAGTCGTTGGTCAACAACCCAAATAAAGGAGAAGTTGAGTTGCTGAAGTCTTTTATAAACCTTTGATAGTATCTAGCTAACCGTAGGAAAATTCTGAAATCTCTCTGCTTTTGCGGGGGTGGGACCCTTTGGATGATAGCTATTTTGTTTGGGTCCACCTGGAGTCCTTGCTTGGATATTGAATGACCTAGCCCAGTCCCTTTAGTCATCAAGAAATCACATTTTTTGGGACTAAGGGACATGTTCATTTCAATGCATTTGTTCATTACCTTACCTAAGTTGGACAGAGCCTCCTAGAAATCACATCCATAAGGTGTAAAATTGTCCATATAGATCTCTACTGCATCATGGAATAACTCGACAAAGATACTCAAGATTTCTCTCTGGAAAGTGGTAGGAGCATTGCATAGGCCAAAAGGAAGGACTCTATAGGCAAAAGTACCCCAGGGAAAAGTGAAGGTGATTTTATCTTGGTATTCTAGGGTGATCTGAATTTGATTGTACTTGCTAAATCCATCTAGGAAAGAGAAATTTTTTTTCCCTACCAGGCCATCTAACACTTGGTCGATGAAAGGTAGAGGGAAATGGTCCTTCTTTGTGGCTCTGTTTAACTCTCTGTAATTGACAAAAATCCCCCACTTACCATTTTTCTTTGGAACCAACACCAAAGGAGAGACCCATTCACTGTCAGAGATAGGGTAAATGAATCCCACATCTAGCAGCTTTTGCAGTTCTTCATTGACTATATCTTTGAGAGCTGGATTCATCCTCCTTTGGGGTTGCTGGATTGGTTTGCAACCTTCTTTGGTAGAAATGTGGTGATCACACACCGAGGGGTGCACTCCCTTCATTGCTTTGTAAATCCAAGCAAAGGCATCTAGATGTTCCTTGAGCATGTTGCACAAATTTTCTTCTTGGTGAATAAAAAGAGATGGGTTGATTTTCAAAGTTATCTCAGGGCCAAATTCTATGGTTTTGACATGGATATGGTTGGAATAGTCTAAGAATAGATCAATCTGACGATTGTTCTAGGTTTCCTTTACTACTTCTTCTAAGGAAAATGTGTTGGGAGTTGGATTTCGGAGTATGTGTTCAATCAAATCATCTTCATCCGGTTGCCCCCCTCCCATGGTTGTTTCTAAGGTATAGAGTTGGGTGGAATAAACTTCATCTTCTTCCTCCTCTTCCATCCATAAAGGTAAGTCATGTTCTAGATATGAATGGGTAGGAGGATATAGGACTAACTACTTGGACATATTCCCATTCTTGATAGTCATATTCCAAGCCCTACAGCTAATGTAGGCATTGGAAGTGGCTAACCAGGGTCTCCCAAGGATGAGAGGGTAACTAGTAAGCTTGGCCTTACGTTGAAGAACTAGGAAATCTGCAAGGTATTCCCAAGAGTCAATGGAGACCATCACATCCTCCACAATACCCTCAGGGGTCACTGTGGAGCGGTCTGCAAGTTGCAAGACCGTGGTATTTCTCGATGAACCCTAGAGGATAAGATTGAGCATGGTGTTCTTGGTCATCACATTAATGGAAGCCCCAAGATCAATCAAAATGTGTGGGACCATGGTGCCATTGATGTGCACATCTACTACAGAGCTTCCAGGGTCTAAATACTTTGGACAGATTACCTGCCCCAACATTAAGTCAGACAACTGTCCAATGACATTAACGGTAGGGGCATCTCTTCTTCGCCTCCGTGGATGCTTGAAGCACTTCTCCTTAATCAACTTGTTGTAAATAGGCACATCTTTTATAGCTTGGAGAAGTGGAATTTTGACACATAGAGTTTTCAATTCTCCGAGAAGTTCAGTCTCTTTTGGGGTAGGATGGAGTGGTTGGTTTAATCTCTGAGGAAAGGGTGGTGGATTTACTTTAGGCATGCTTTCCTTTATTTCTTCCATAACCTCCATAGGTGGAGGTAGATGTTGGTTGTCCAAGAGTACCCTCCCATATCTCAGGTTGATTTCTTGAATCTCCTCAACATAAGTAGGATAGTATGTCTCTCCACTATATACTTGCTATGCATGTCCGTTGTTTGGGTTTGAATTTGGCTGGGCAGGCATCTGGGGTTGTTTAGGTGGAGCAGGGTGTAAAAGTTGTGGTTGAGTAGGTGGTGAAGGCAATAAATCTAGAGCATTGTTGTATGGGGGACTCCACCCCTCGGGCGGTGCATTCTACTAAGGTTGTGGTGGAGCATATGGTTGAAATGACTCGCTGGCTGGGAATGATACTGAGGTGCAAAGGACCAAGGAGGAGGTGTAGACCAGGAAGGATGAGCACCCCCCCCCATAAGCTATGAATGTGGTCTAATTGGTGTTGTAATATGAATGGGATGACCCTTGCATGCCCTACTGGTATGGCCTAGTCCCATGAGGTCTCCTTTGGTTTATGTAGCAGAGCTATTCAATTACCCCTTTAGATCCTTGATATACAAATTTTAGTCCAAGGAGAGAAGGGCACTTGCCTGTGGAGTGGTTTTCTTCACACGCTGAGCATATTTCAATAGAATTTAATGGAAATTCATTCGTAGGGTTCCTCTTGGTGCATCTAGGACAGAAAATTGCTAATGATTTCTCTGCTTCCTCCCATTTTCTCTTAATGTGCTTAGTGTCCATCTGTAGGGCAAGGGTTTGTAGCATCTCACTCTTGAAATCCTCCAGCATGTTTACAATTTCATCCTTGATGGATGAAGTGGAAGAGGATGGACTAACCATAGGTTGACTACCCCTACCCTTTTTCCTAGCTTCCTTAGAATGGTTTCGAAAGATAGTCTTGATATCCTCATAAGGTAACTAGTAGATGTCCCCTCCTACTAACAAGTTTAGGGTATCCAGAAGATCTTCCCTTACTCCTCTAAGCGGGAATGGATTTAGTGACTCAAGGACGAGTGTGCACCTAGCCCTTTTGTGTTTTTAGCATTGGATTTCAGTCTTTTTCCTTACTGCAGTAGACCAATTTCTCTTAGAGTAGATTTATCTTTCCCTCATCAATAATAAAGCTTCTTCTGAATCCATAAATGTCTGGCTTAACAAACCCTAGTGGTCTCTCTCCAGTTGAACAATGACAAAAGGAAAAGCCATCACTTTTACATGTGTATACAACACTATCACCTCCAAGTTTATACGAACCCCAGGTTGATAAAGTAAAGTTGGTAGCCCCAGGAGTTGCAACATTCTTGCTGCAATACTATTTCTCATCAATTTTTGTTTTAAAAACACTAGTTATTTTTGAGCTCCAGACTTGTGGAAGACATTGCTATGTAATTTTCTGTTTTGATAATGAGAATGAGCTTTTTCTTGATCCAGCATTGATTTAACTCAGAGAGTTGATGCTCTTGGGTTAAAGCCCAATCCTAGCAACAAAGGATCCTCTTCTTGTATGTGTATGCTTATATTAATTTCATATATTCATGGTTAAATTGTCCTTAGAAGTATTTCATTACAAGTAGTGTAGATTTGATTAGTTTGTTTATTATTTTTCTTCCATTTGTGCTTTACTTCAGCAGTAGGTTAGAAGAGATAAGAAGAGCATCAAAAAGTTTTCAATAGGTGTCTTGGCCTCACCTCTTCCTTCAAGGATCATGATTTGAGGAAAGGATCCCTATGCAGCCCAAAAAAGACAAAATTCTACTTTCTCATAGAATTTAGAGTTTACTTTACTTGAACTAGAATTTGATTAGTTTGCAAGTGTAGGATTCAATTATCATTTCTTCCATCTTCAGTCTTACACTATATCTCATCAATTATTTCATCTTCTTTTGCAAATTTTCCTCATGCATGAATTAGACAACTAGCTCATTAAACTCTATTTTTCTAGCTTATTGAAATTATTTTTGTTGTAGGTTTTAACCCCTATGTTAGGTTGGGCGGGCCCACCTATGGTTTTGTGCATGATTTTGGCACATGTTTTTTTGGACGCGATGGTTTTTGGTCCATGGTTTTGGACGCGATGGTTTTTCGGTCCATGGTATTGGATGCTTCGACATGTATAAATATTTATTGTAACATTGAAAGGAACATAATGAAAAATCAAGCTGGTAGTCCCGGTTTTGGGATCCAGTAGGAAATCTCTATGTATATGTGTTTTATGTGTTATGCTCTCGCATTTTTATTTTTCATGTGATTTAGAATTCGTATGCAGGTAATTTCTGTACGGGGTTAAAACCTACATTTGGTATCGGAGCTGTTTTGGCTTCAGGGGACGCCTTTATTGCTTAGGGGTTTTGCTCGGGCCTGTGGTAGACCCTGTTCAGTGGGAGATCTGCGAGATCGATTCTGGTGGTGAAAGAAGATGGCGAGCAGCGGAAAGATAGAGATTGAGAAGTTCAATTGTCAGAGTTTTGAGTTGTGGAAACTCAAGATG
>APFE031189426.1:0-19309 GCA_000404065.3 Pinus taeda
AGAAGACCACTTCCAAAATTATTAAATTTACAAAATAATTATTTATATTTCATACAATAAAAAAATATAAAGTCAAAAAATAGGCCTTTTAAAAAAAGGGTCTGATGCAGAATAACCCCTTTTTTAAATTAGCATGAAAATCACTACCATTCTAAAACACAATGTACATAAAAAAAAATTAAAGTGCCAAAAACTATGCTCTAAAAAAACATGTGTGTTCTGCATCACCCATTTTCAAAATCGGGTCACTTTTTTGCTATCTCTACAAAACAGGTAACAATATTAGTTCACATTTCAAAGTTTACATTGTTGTAGGTAGAGCCTCTGCTACCAGCAGGCGTTCATAGCCTCGACAGGGTTACCTGTTACCCAACAATGATCCAGTATCCTACTTAAGAAGTATGCAATTTTCAAAGATAAATCTTCATCTATACTTATTGCTTTTTCTTTTCTTTTAATTCTTAAAGAATAATGTCATGGTTTGGTGGCCAAAATTGACAGTGCCATTTACTTTATTTATAAATTAATTGAACAAGCTGGCTCATGATGAGACCCCTTGTCTTTTGATTGAAACAATCTCAAGTCATTACCCTATTTTGGTATGCAGTTTGGCAATGTCAGTTAGTTATAATCTTTATGACCATGATAAGCCAACTCTTGATGAGACCTCTTATTCTTTAAGTTTTAAAGTGCATAACTAGATTACTCTTTGAATCTTGCAATTTCCTAAAGTGGGGAGGAAGTCATTGGTTCCTTAAGAGTTGTTCTAGACGACAATTATAGAGTTTAAAAATAGCTTTTCCGTAGAGAATATTTGTCTTTTTCTTGATTCTTTTCATGACTGATATGAAACAAACCTCTACTTAAGGTTGTTTTTTAATCAAAACACGTAAAGTTGAAACAAAAGAACAAGTAAAAACTCTCAGAATTATAGCACTTGACCATATGTTTCAAAAATAAAGATTAATTTTCCAAACCAACTCCACTTATACAAGCGAAAAAAAAAAATTGACAAGAGACATTAACATTTTTCTTGGAAACCAAAGGTAAACATTTTCAACCTGTTTTATTTTCAAAAAGAAAAAAAAAAATAGAAGAGGTTATCTTCTATGGAAAGTATTTTTTAAGGATCTGCCCATTAACAGGTAAGACTCTCTTTTCCTTGCTAAGTCTTGTAACATGAAAGTTTATGGACCTATGCTTTCAATAATTTGGAATGGTCCAAGACACATCCATTGGAATTTAGTATGTTTGCCTTTCTCTTCATGGGCTTTATCCCATTTCAATGCTAAGTATTCAAGCTGAAAATCTTTTCTAGATACCAAATTTGAATCAAAAGAAGCCTTTACTAATTGTTGATGATGTGCATGGGTAATTCTGGCCTTTTCTCGTTCCTCTTCTAGCTTAAGAATTTGCGATTGTCTTAGTTGCAAGGATGAGGAAGGAGTTTCTTCAATGAATTGAACTTAGGCTAAAGAAGGAATAGCTAGATGTGTTGGGAGGACCACTTCTTTCCCATAAACTAAATTAAAATGAGAAGTTCCAATAGAAGTTTTATGAGTTATTCGATCCACCCAAAGAGCGTACATCAAAGACTTATGCCAATTTATATGATTCTGATCAATAGTCCGTTTAATGATTCTGATAAGGTTTTTGTTTGTTGATTCAACCAATCCATTTCCTTGTGGGTAATAATTGGCAGAATACTTAAGTTTAAAACCTCTTTTCAGTGCAAATTCAGTCATAGCATTACTAGCAAAATATGATGCATTATCAAACATTAAATCTGAAGGTAAGCCAAACCTGGTAATTATGAATTGATCTATAAAATCGATGATGCTCTCAGAGTTAGCTGACTTGAGTGGAACTACTTCTACCCATTTGGTAAAATAATTGGTAGTTGTAAGGATGTACTTATGATGTTTAAAAGAGTGAGGAACGATCTCACCTATTATATCTAATCCCCGTTGTTCAAATGGTTGATCGATGTTGACCGGCTGTAATGGTAATGATGGTTTCTTCTGTCTTCCAACAATAGTTTGACAAATATGACATATTCTTACATAGCTATGTGCATTGTTCAACAATGTTGGCCAGTAGTAGCCTGCACGCAATATTTTTTGTGCTGTCACATCTCCTATGTAATGTCCACCTGCTGGTCCATCATGAACTTCCTGCAATACTTTTTTAGCTTCAAGTTTCTCAAGGCATATAAGAAGAACAAAATCATAATTCATCCTAAAGAGTACATCATTTACAATTTGATATTGCTTAGTTTTTAATCTCAGGGCTCTTTTCTTTGTATGATTAAAATGTGAAGGAGCATATCCATTCTTTAAGTAAAACATGATATTAGCATATTTTGATTCATTATCGTTTAGGCTTACCTCATACATTTGTACCTCACTATCTGGGGATTATATTTCTGATATGTGCGATGCTCCAACCAACATCTTGCAAAAACCTTGACCTTTTAGAATATTTGCTGGTTTGATTTCAGCGTCATATTCTTGCAGGGCTGTGACCTAATTTTCTCTCTTTTCACCCACGTCTTTCTGTACCAAAATATTTCTTATCGCTGGAAATGGTACTACTATTTTTGTATGAGTCTTGAGAAGAAAGTGTCTAAAGTGTTTGATCACTTTGAATACAGCATAAACCTGTTTCTCAATGTCGGAATAATTTAATTAATCTCCTTACAAGTTTGAATTGAAGAAGGTAATTGGGGCTTCGACTTTATCTTGGTTGGCTTGTGTGAGTATTGCAGCATATGATTTCTTAGAGGAAAATGTATATAAAATTAAAGGATCAGAAAATTTTGGAGTCGCTAGAGATGGGGCATTTATAATCGCTTGTTTTATCAGGCTAAACGCTTCATGTTCTGCCTGACCCCATTTGAAGAGAGAATTTTTCTTAATCATTGCTTGGAGAGGTGACACAATTCTTGAGAAGTCGGGGACAAATCTTTTAATGAAATTGATCTGACCAAGAAAAGATTGCATTGCTTTTTTGTTATGGGGTAAGGATATCTCATAAATATTCTTAATCCTATTTGGATCAATATGGATTCCAAATTTAGACACTATGAATCTGAGAAGCTTTCCTTCACTTAATGCAAAAAAGAATTTTTTGGATTAAGTGAGATCCCATATTTTTGAAATCGTTGGAAGATCTGTTTTAAAACACCTCAGATATTTAAAATAGATCTTGCATTTTGTGGCTTTATTGATTCATCAACATATAGCTGTTGAGGTAGGAGAGTTTACATTTGGGAATATGGGCTTTCGACATTAAGAAAATAGTAAACAACATTTTGAACAAATGTGGCAAAGGAAATGACCAATTATAGAAACCCACAAAAAAACATTAAAAGTGGAGTAGGAATAGAATCATTGTGATTTTGAACTAATTTCATAGCAAAAGAAGTAGATGTCTCTGTGAAAAAAAGATAGGAACATGAGAAGAAAATGTTGCTAGTTGAGCAAATGGGTAAAGGAAACAACTTAAGCTTTTGAGGCATGGTGTGTAGGTATGTGTCCAATGGTGTTAACACAAGCTCATATTAACATGCTTCAAGTTGTTTCCAACTACCTAGTTGTTTCGTAGATTATAAAAATGTGAGTAGTTTAACAAATAGAAGTTTAGGCATTGCCCATTAGCAACACCAGAAGGTGGGAAACATTAGTTCCCAACTAATACTATGTTAAGGAAGAAAAGTATATAGTAATGTTCACAAGAAGTGTTGAGGTCTTACAACTTATAGTTGTGGAAGGTTTAAAGCCATAATATGGATGCAATGTAGAGCACATGCAACCTCCTTGGTACACCTTATGTACAAGATCTCAAAGCCATCTATAATAGATACTACATCACTCAAAAACTTCAAAAGATGGAAAGGTTTGTCAATTTGGCTTTTCCTTCTACATTTTCCTCTATCACCAATTGATGTTAGTATAGGTAGTCTACATTGTACATATTCACAGAAGAAAGAAGAATGCAAGTACCCAAAGGAGAACATCAAATCATACATGTTGTACACAATTATTTTATGTGGTTATATTTGTACAAAGATGGTGGAGAGTGATCATACTTGACCAAGTCTTCAAGGGTTATAAATATTCGATACAAAGTTACGTGAGTGATCATCTTTGAACGAGTTAGCAATGAAATATTCACAAGAAGGTAGATAAACTACAAGACATAAAGGAAAAAATAAATAACACACAAATATATCACATATTTGGGCTAAATCTAATAGGAACTATTGACAAAGTATGATGAGTTTTGCAATGATGAAAAAAATTGTCACCAATTTCTATTGATTGTACACTTTTCTAGTGAAAGACATCATTGTTTATAGGAATTGAGTTGGCAGGAATAACCTGATTGGATACTAGAAGAATGGATGTTGAAATGAGAGTGCATGGAATAATTGCAGGAGCATGATGTTCAGTTATAGAATGTCCTCCTAATAACATTAAGCTAATCATTTTTTGTGGAAACACTTATGCAAAAAATGTGACCTTCATATCCTTAGTTTTAGGTGAACCATGAAGAAGATGCTGACTAGGGCATGGTATGAAGTAAGTTGAGGATTGGAGTTGGAATTTGTGCTTAGAAAGACATCTCCATGCAAAAGTGTGAGCACTATAAAGCAAGTAGATGAATGCCAGCCAGGATGAGCATTGAAACATATCAAACATTTTGAACTCATGGATATTAATATGGTTAATAAATTATCTTCTAAAAAATGCAGAAAAAGTGAAAGGAGAGATGACATTATAGACATTGTTATCCTTGCAAAGCTTGTAGAAGTTATAATACCCACAATTTTGTGCCTTTTTGTGAAACTGGTAGGGCTTGACAAATATCACATCTCAACAATAGAAGGGTGTAACATCACAATCAACCGTGTAAATGAATGGTATAATCGTAAATATGAGACAACACTACAAACATAAAGTAGGTACTGCTTCGTGGACCCATCCAATATGATATGATTGGAGATGAGTGGTAAAAATTTGGAATTCTTCAATCAATTGTTGAGAAAGAAGGTTCTTTTTGTTTCTATTGTCTATGATTAATTGTGAAATTTGTTGCTTGATCTAGAAACAATTAAGTGATGAGAGCTCCATTCTTCTACGATTAATTGTGCAAGTTGTTGCTTGATCTACAAATTGTTAAGTGAAGGGAGCTTCATTCTTGTTCTCATAGTAGCTTTACGCCATGAGAACCCACTAAGGGTGAGTGGAGGTTGAATTATTAACATGAATATCTAGGTATGCATCATTAATGTCAAAACTTCACGGTTGTTTGATGTTGTTCAATAAGAAAGGCATTGACCATTTTCTCCTACAAGTCACATCATTCATTATCAAAATGACAATATCTCCAATGATAAAATTGATGTTTCTTCTTCCCTTCGCCAGTCAAACTAGGTGTTTCTTGATTGTGAGCAATAGCAAGCTAGCGTCTTTGAAGATATTTAGGAGGGATGTTCCAATAAGGAAATTGGGAAGAGTTTGAGCTTTGCATCGATGTGAGAAAGAAAACTTAAAGTATAGTTTATGCAAAAGGGTTTGTTGTGGTTGTTTAGGGAGAACAATATTATTGCGAGTGGGACCATTTCATTTTGGTATCAAAGCTATGATATGCTCCAAGAAGATATCAAATTTGAATTTTGGATGCCTTGGATGAAATATTATACTTGCGATTATGAAGTATTTAATTCAATTGTCTGAACTGTATTAGGGCTTGATTAATTCATCAACATATAGGTGTTGACATATGAGAGATTACATTTAGGTAAATGACATTTTGAACAAATGTGGAAAAGGAAAGAACGAATTATGAAGCCCACAAAAAAGAATTAACAGTGGAGTAGGAAGAGAATCATTAAGATTTTGAACTAATTTCATAGCAAAACTAGTAAATATCTTTGTGATAAAAAAAGAAGATATGAACATGAGAAGAAAATGTTGTAGATACGTGTCCAAGAGTGTTAACACAAGCTCATCTTAACATTCTTATGGTTGATGCCAACTACCTAATTGTTTGGTAGATTCTAAAAATGCCAGTAGTTTCAGAAATAGAAGTTTAGGCATTGACCATTAGCAACACGAGGAAGGTGGGAACACCCATTGTCATAGTGCTTATCAAAGGACAATTTTTACCTAGATGACATAGATAGTGCTTTTATTACTATTTTTAGTTAGATGACACGGATTGTGTTTTTATTACTATTCAATTTTTACCTAGATGACATGGAGAGTGCTTTTATTACTATTTTTAGTTAGATAACATGGATTGTGCTTTTATTACTATTTTTAGTTTGATGAACTGGATTGTACTTTTGTTGTGTAGCTATTAAAAAAAGCTAAAAAAAAATGTAAGAGATAATCTGAGCCCTCCGTTGCAAACAGAAATGGCATCATTTAAAAGATAATTTGAGTCATCGGTTGCAAACAGAATTGGCATCATCATCATCTACGAGATAACCAGCGTTGTAATCCTAGCGCTCCGCTCTTATCGAACAGGTTATCTCAACGGTCAAGGATGTTAATCGCTTTAATTATATTCAATTTCTGGATTCATATTGGCATTGGCATTGCAGTGCCTCTACTCCTCTCCTCGGAGTTTCCTGGATTGTGTGGTCAGCCTAGTGCGTCTGGTGTGTCTGGAGGTCCATATGTTGTGTGTGTGTATGAATGTGGTTTGGTCTCTGTTGTTATGTTTGTTTTCGTCATCTGTTTGGTGTGTGTCTGTCTGGTGTGCTTGTATTTTTTGAGAGGCAGAGGCGTGCTTGTGTTCCTTGAGAGGTAGAGAAAGAGGCAGGTAGCGCGTCAATTATTGAATCAAGACAACTCTGCCAAGGGATCACAGTTAAATGCGCATCTGTCTGACTCGATGACAGGTAAATGAGGCATTCCGGTAAATTTATTTTCAAACTCTTTGTATGGATCACTCTTATTATGAGTTGTGGGTTGCAAACTAGATTAGCTAAATGAGAGAGGAATCAATTTGATTTTTAGAAAAATCACTGGCATAGCTCGATTCCTGTAAATAAATTGAGATGTTCAGTGTTGTTTGGTTTTTTAAATTAGATCTTCAACATCGCCAATTTGCGCATAAATGGAGAGAAACAGGGCCGGCCAATATCGCAGTTGGATCTGAGCGGTGACCATCGTCGAATAATGTTCACCGGGAGCGTTTTATTACGCAGAGCCTGTGGTTTCTTCGTTTTTAGATCAGATCCTCTGCATCCATGGTGAGGCGGTTTCTTGGTTTTTTAAATTAGATCCTCTGTATTCATGTTTCTTGGTTTTTATTAAATTAAATGTTGGGCATCCACGGTGAGGTGGTTTCTTGGGTTTTTAAATTAGATCATCTGAATCTGAATCCATGTTATTTGGTTTTTTAACTTAGATCATCTGAGGTGGCATCATAAATCTCTCGTTGCACAGAAAGCGAGAGAAATCGGGCATGCCTTTCGAATATGGTCGGCGTCGAAGCAATTTTCTGGATGAGAAGTTCCTGAGAGCCTGGTGTTAAAAGATGGAGTTAACAGCGACCCTTAGCTTAACCGGTTTTGTTTTGAAGGGCGTAATTACAGCTTCGTATATGGTGCATAGGCCGGTGCTTGCTCCAGAACTGGTTTCTGCGTTGTTGCGGTGGACTTACGATGGGTTGCTCGGTCACAACATTTGTTTTACGCTTCGTCTCCCAATGCACCGTCTATTCTCCCAGATTATTTCTGCTACCTAGGGCTTGAGCAACGTTGTAACGGTTGCAAATATCATGTCTATCAATGTCGATTCATCCCTCAGAGGTAAGCACAACATTTTCTTGACTGACTCTGTTTTAAAGTCATTGTCAATTGCATGTGTGATTAAGAGATTGTTCAGATTGAATTGAATTTCTTGTAAAGTGGGTAAGTTTCTCTGCTATCTTTCTGTCTGCTTAGTAAATAATATAAGGGATTGTTTATGCATTAGCTATTTCTAGATTGTTTATGCATTAGCTATTTCTAGATTAAGCATATTAAATCCGAGGTCCCCAGCAACGCTCTTCGGTGATTTATTTTATCATTCACTGATGCAGAGGCTGTTGGGTCACCTTCCACAATGATGCAGAGGCTGTTGGGTCACCACTTTATCTTCTACAGCCCCCAGACACCCTCCATAGCGGTGCAGAGGCTTAGTATCTAATCCAATCTCACCCAGGCCAGCTTAGCCACCCAGGCCAACTTAGCCAGAATATAGGAGATTACATAAAACCCCAGAACTTTTTTTTATTCCTAATTTGGTAAATTTTCTAAAATATTGGGCACTCTCTGTATTTAATCATTCTTAATTTTTTTTTACGCCGTACGGTATATTTTGCTGGCCATAAGATTTTTTAACAAAAGATTTGTTAAGGCAATTAACAATTTTTAGTCATCAGATATTGTTGTCTTTCTTTCGCTTTTGAAACAGTAAAAATAGTTGTTCACATGATTTGGGATTGTATGTTTGTTCAAATTGCAATGTACTTCTTTGAATTTCTTGGAAAAGTGGGTAATCTTCTTTCCTATCTCAGTTTTTGCACTGAATTATTGATGCAATCTGCATTAGCTATTACATCCAAGGCCCCAACAACGCTCTTCACTGATTTATTTCATCATTAGTGGCTTGCTCTTCAGTGATTTATTTTATCATTCGTAGCTGAAGCCTAAACCTAGCTATTATCCAAAAATCTATATTCGTGGTTGAAGCCTGGACCTAGCTATTTTATCATTCATGGCTTTGCTCTTCATTGATTTATTTTATCATTCATAGCTGAATCCTGAACCTAACTATTATCCAATAATCTATATTCGTGGCTGAAGCTTGGACCTAGCTATTTTATCATTCATGGCTTGCTCTTCACTGATTTATTTTATCATTCGTAGCTGAAGCCTAAACCCAGCTATTATCCAAAAATCTATATTCGTCCCTGAAGCCCGGGAGATCGAGAATGAGTAGGTTCAGGAGGTGGGGTTGGATTCTGGAGGGTATCCCTTCCCGATGTTCAGGAATCGGGTAGTGAAACTTCACCGGTCCTGCTGCCTATTCTCTAGCTCTCTAACTATAGCTTAGATCCCTCTGCTTGTATGTTTCCAGGTGCCCTTCCATATTACTCTTTCCAGGTGCCCTTCCATATTACTCAGATTGAATTTCTGGGTTTATATTTGGATTCAATATATTTGGTTTATATTGAACTTCTGGGTTTATATTTCGATTCAATATATTTGGTTTATATTGAATTTCTGGATTATGTTGGATTTGTAATTTAATGGCTCAAGTTTTTTCTATAGGCACATGTGGACCATATGGATTTGATTTGGGTCACCCCTTTATCCTCTCCATCTTCCCCAAGACACCCTCCATATTGATGCAGAGGTTGCTCCGCTATTGGGTCACCCCTCTTTTATCCTCTCCAGCTCCCCCAGACACCCTCCATATTGATGCAGAGGCTGCTCAGTTGTTGGGTCACCCCTTTATCCTCTCTAGCTCCCCAAACACCCTCCATACCGATGCAAAGGCTCAGTATTTAATCCAATATCACCCACGACCAAATTACCCTGTACATATGAGATTATATAAAACCCCATACCTATTTTTTAATTCATAATTTGGTAAATTTGCTCAAATACTGGGCTCTCTCTTTGTATTTAATCATTCTTAATTTGGTTGGCATTAAAATGCTTTAACAAAATATTTGTTAAGTTGATCAAAATATGTACATAAAAAAGAATTTAACAATTTCTAATGATTTGTTCCTTTCACTTTGGAAACTTTCAACCAAGGCTTTCCGTGTGATTTTTTTTGCTGTCCCACATCAAGTTGCAAGGGTGGGGGCCATTTTGAAATATTTCACTGCTTCCTATGAACTTGTCAATAGTACTCAATTCACTCCAAATAGTAAAAGGTGAAACTCGAGCCTGCCAATAATACTCAATTCACTCCAAAATAGTAAAACGCCGGAGTCTATCTTTTTAACGTTGTGAATTTTCTGTACGTGGCTTTGTCTTTGGATGTGACATACTCACAAATTTCATCGTCATAACTGTTCAGATTAAATTTCTGGGTTTATATTTGGATTCTTCTCTCCAATCACCTTTACCTTTACATGTGTGGTGGAGACCTTGCCAAATAGAGTAGTGGGCTTACGGTTAGTTGTTGGGTCTCCCAATGCACTGCCCATTCTCCTGGATCATCCTTTGTACATACGTGGACATTGAATCTAAGCACAAGGAAAACAACATTTCCTTGACTGACTATTGGATTTTTTTTGGTATGCCCATTCATTTATAATTTAGAGTGATAGTTGTGATGATTATGATAACAAATAGAATTACGGAGATAGCTGTGATTATTTTGATAGGAAATCTATTTATTTTCGTATAAATGATTTGATAGTAAATCTATTTATTGTTGTATTTTTATTTCTCTTTAGTAGTCAGGAAAAATAATTATCTTCCCATTTCCAAATTCTAAAAGGCCAAACTCCATGTTTTACTGGGACTGTTTTCATTTAATTGATTATATGTTTTAATTTGATGAATATGTGCAAATGGGTTGTAGGCTATATGATGACTTGTGTTGCATGGGCGTATCAAGGTTGCAGAAAAAGAACGTAGAGTAAATAGTGCAAAGGTAAATTCAAAGCTCGATATGAGCTTTCAATTTCTTCACTACCTTTCAATTATCAATTTAGGTTGGTCACTTTGCCTAATGTATTAAATTTGATTCTTCATAAAGTTTTTGCTACTTTAGAGATATGGTATAGATGACCACTAAATTTTAATAATTGTTGTTGTTTTTTGGCAGATGATAAGAAAGCACATGAAGAATGTACAAGCATGCTAGGATAGATGAAATATCTACATGTCATTATGAATTCATTATGTTATCATGACCCAAAATAAACTAGCATTAATTTATTTTTCATCTTTATTATGTAATTACTCTAAAAACACCATAATAATAAAAAGTATTGTTTTGTTTGAAAGGGCTCAAAGCCCTTTCTCATTGCTCTTGAGGATGGACCATGGCTATCCTCAAGGGTTTGTGTTCCTCTCTCCACCTTACTTTTTCATTTGCTTTTATTTGTTTATTTTAGAACTATATAATTTTAGCTTAATAGATTGTAGATTAAAGGTATCAAATAATGCATCAATATAAACACTTACAACATGTTCATTGCAAATCTAACGAAGTTATGTAAATGCATTTGATTTAATCAATATAATATTTTTCCAACGATCAGTTTTTGTGATAATTGCACAATTTTTGGATGCTTGTTTAGTGGTTCGATTTATTGAATGTACATTGATTGGTTTGTGTATAGTAATTGCAAAACAAAGTTGTATGCCTATTGAGTGATTGAATTTTTGTATGATCGAGTAGTATGTTTTTATTGTATACATTGATTGATGTGTTTTGTGTATGATCAAGTTGTATATCTTTATTGTATGTACATTGATTGGTTGGTGTATAATAATTGCAAATTTTTTTTTGTTCTTATTGAGTGATTGAATTTCTATATGATCAAGTTGTATGTTTTTATTGTATACATTGATTGATGTGTTCTGTGTATGATCAAGTTGTATGTCTTTATTGTATGTACATTGATTGGTTTGTGTATAGTAATTGCAAAAAAAAGTTGTATGCCTATTGAGTGATTGAATTTCTATATGATCGAGTTGTATGTTTTTGATTGGTGTTTTTTGTGTATGATCATGTTGTATGTCTTTATTGTATGTACATTGATTGGTTGGTGTATAGTAATTGCAAAAATATTGTATGCCTATTGAGTGATTGAATTTCTGTATGATCGAGTTGTATGTTTTTATTGTATACATCGATTCACGTGTTTTTTGTATGATCAAGTTGTACATCCTTATTGTATGCACATTGATTGGTTGGTGTATAGTAACTGCAAAAAAAATTGTATGCCTATTGAGTGACTGAATTTTTGTATGATCGAGTTGTATGTTTTTATTGTATACATTGATTCATGTGTTTTGTGTATGATCAAGTTGTATGTCTTTATTGTATGTACATTGATTGGTTGGTTTATAGTAATTGCAAAAAAAATTGTATGCCTATTGAGTGATTGAATTTTTGTATGATCGAGTTGTATGATTTTATTGTATACATTGATTCATGTGTTTTGTGTATGATCAAATTGTATGTCTTTATTGTATGTACATTGATTGGTTGGTGTATAGTAATTGCAAAAAAATTGTATGCCTATTGAGTGATCGAATTTCTGTATCATCGAGTTGTATGTTTTTATTGTATACATTGATTGGTGTGTTTTGTGTATGATCAAGTTGAATGTCTTTATTGTATGTACATTGATTAGTTGGTGTATAGTAATTGCAAGAAAAAATTGGATGTCTATTGAGTGATTGAATTTCTATATAATCAAGTTGTACGTTTTTTTTGTATACATTGATTCATGTGTTTTGTGTATGATCAAGTTGTATGTCTTTATTGTATGTACATTGATTGGTTGATGTATAGTAATTGAAAAAAAAATTGTATGCCTATTGAATGATTGAATTTCTATATGATCGAGTTGTATGTTTTTATTGTATACATTGATTGATGTGTTTTGTGTATGATCAAGTTGTATGTCTTTATTGTATGTACATTGATTGGTTGGTGCATAGTAATTGCAAAAAAAATTGTATGCTTATTGAGTGATTGAATTTCTGTATGGTCGAGTTGTATGTTTTTATTGTATACATTGATTGATGTGTTTTGTGCATGATCAAGTTGTATGTCTTTATTGTAAGTACATTGATTGGTTGGTGTATAGTAATTGCAAAAAAATGTATGCCTATTGAATGATTGAATTTCTGTATGATCGATTTGTATGTTTTTATTGTATACATTGATTGATGTGTTTTGTGTATGATCAATTTGTATGTCTTTATTGTATGTATATTTATTGATTGGTATATAGTAATTGCAAAAACATGTGTATGCCTATTTAGTGATTGAATTTTTGTATGGTCGAGTTGTATGTTTTTATTGTATACATTGATTGATGTGTTTTGTGTATGATCAAGTTGTATGTCTTTATTGTATGTACATTGATTGGTTGGTGTATAGTAATTGCACTATGTGTTTCTACTCTTGATTGTAGGCATTTTTCATTGTGCATTTGTACTCTTGATTGTTTGTGTGCTTGTATTCTTGGTCGTACAAATGTATTATTATGTGTTTGTATTCTTGATTGTATGTTTGTATTCTTCATCACATTGTTTTTTGTATATTTACAATCTTGTGTGTAATAAAATGTGAAGGAATGTTTATATGTTTGTGTATTTACAATGCTTTTTATGTAATGATGAAAATATGATATGATGTTTGAGTACTTGTGTAATACCCCATTTTGTGGGCTAAAACCCCAAGAGGTAGAGATAGACACCTTATTCACTAGGAGTTGTCAATATATGATAAGGATTATCACCATAACATCACCATGTATAAAAAGGTAGTAAACCAATCATTGACTTCACAACCAAGTGGGACCATATGCATGAAGCCAATCATTGATTTCACATTTCTAAGTGGAATTGAAAATATTTCCAGGTAAGATCCTTGTCATAAATATTACATATGATCCTTAAGGTTATAAATTTAATTTAAAAATCCATGGAGAAAAACAACTTTCTTTATTAGAGCTTAAGGCAATGCATGCTAAAAAATTAAATATTTCAAAATAACTTAAACCCCTAAAATCTAGAAATATCTAATCCTTGAGGCCTTTTACATAAAATGCATAATGGTACAAATTATAAAGACCAAAAATAGTTACATTATCCATAACATAAGAGTTCCCAAAGTTGTGATATTTTATGTCAGTGTCATTAAGAGCATATTGGCCAACTTGTTTGTCTTACCCTTCTTGTAATTTCTTGCCAAATGAAATTGTTATAGAAACCCCATCCACTTGTAATTTTGGGTCTATTGTAGCTTAATCTAGGCTTGAAAATATTGTAGTGGTTGGTGATTTGTGTGGATTATTGTCTCCTTTCCCATCTGATAGTGCTTCCACTTCTTCACAAATTTCACCGGGGCATAGATCTCCTTGTCATAAGTAGGGTAGTTAATAACTACCCCATGAAATACTTTAGAGTGGTAGCATACATGCCTTCCTCCTTGAATTAATCCTACTCCCATATCATACCCACTAGTATCTATCTCCATTCAAAGAGCTATTGCAAGGTTGATAATTCTAGAACTAGTGCTTAACTGATCTTCTTCTTTAGCTCCTCGAAACCCTTTACTGACCCTTCCCCACTAGAAACTCTTTCCACTTGTTGTTATGGCATGGAGCAATGTCGGTACTACTAAAAATGAGGCTATGAATTCCCTTAGGTACTTTTCTACCCCAATGAAACACCTAACCTTAGAAACATTAGGAGACACTGACCATTTCATGATGGACTACATATTAGCAGGATCTGCCTTTATCTCTCCTCCACATATCACATACCCGAGATATACCAAAGACTACTCTACAAACTCACACTTCCTGATATTTTCTAGTGGTTGGTGCTTCTTTAATGTCTCCAACATTTGTGTCAAATGTGATATGTGCTCCTCCCAAGTAGCACTATATACCAATATATCATCCAAATAGACAATAAAAAATGAATCTATAAAAGGACATGGTAAATCATTCACTAATATCATAAACGTAGCTTGTGCATTACACATGCCAAATCACATGACGAACCACTCATACCAACTTTTCATGGTTTTAAAGGTGGTCTTCCAAATATCTTATTCTTTGACTTGAACCTGGTGATATCCAAACTTTAAGTCCAGATTGGTGAAGTATTTTTCTTACTGCAACTAATCAAATAGATCATCTATCTTGGGCAGAGGGTACCTGTTCTTGAGTGTGATTTTGTTCAACTCCCATATTTCTTTCGCACAATGATGATGGGTGACCCACATGGTGATGTTCTCAGTCAAACGAAACCATGTTCTAGCAATTGTTGCAATTTTTCTTCACCTCACTTTCTTCTATAACAAACTACATATACAACCCAATGTTTGGAAATGGCAGAGTCTAGAAATAGATGGATCTCATGCTCCACTTCTCTCTTAGGTGGTAACCCTTTAAGCTTTCAAAAATCTTCTATTTTTTGTTTCTATTTATTAATACAACCTTCTAGGGATGCCTTGCCTCTTACGAAATCTTCTACATACTAATTTTCTCTTAAACACATTAAAACATATTTCTTGTTGGAAGTGATCAATTTCTTGGCTTGGTTGGCACTTACGAGTGAATCTTTTTACTTACCTTTGTGTGTGTTGATGATGAATAATTTTCCATCCTTGATGAGTTGATACTAGTTGGACCTTCACATGAATATTTCATCTCCCATGTACATGTAGGGAATCCCGAACACGAATCCACGTACATCAAGGGGAACCACATCTATTTCTACTTTATTGATAATGTCAACAGTGATGGAAGATATAATTTTGCATTGTTTTGCTACCTTCAACTCTGCATCCTTATTTACCATTCGAGTGGATATGGTCTTAGATGATGACAAACTTCTAATCCAAATTTCTTAACCATCTCTGCTACAATGAGACTCACTTGTGATCCTGATTCAAATAGAGCATCAATCTTGGTCTTCTTAACCTGTATCTTTATATGGAAGAGTTCAGTCATTTCTTTCTCTTCATACTACTGAAGGCTACTCAAATGAAAAATGATCTTCTCGTCCATGTCTAAGATTCTGTCAACTCATCTCAAGGTATCCATGTGGCTCTCCCACCAAGTCATGGCATGGCCCTCTAATTTCAGCTGTACAAATGAAATCTTTTGTTCTTACACAATTTGATGTATTTTGAAATACACTTTCAATTGATGCAACCAATTATTTAGATTTAGAGCATTCATCTCGCCATGGTACGAGTTGATATCGACCTTTAGTTCCATTTAAACAAGGGCTTGGATTAATTCATGGCACTCAAACTAGGTTGATATTTTTTGGGTTCTTTCTTCAATTTATTCTTCATTTCTTCCTAATCTCTTGATCCCCCTTCTGATTTTGTCCTCTACATTTTAACCCTCACATTCTCCAAATATCCCAAGGTTATTGCTCACATCTTTCATGAGGAGATTTACATTACAATTTATATCAACAACTTGTTTTTCTAGCCGCAAAAACCTCTCCCGTACAAGATCAGGAGGGTTATTCACAAATTCATCAACCATGAATAGGGTTTTACAAATTTTGTCCCAATAAATCTAGATCCCCTATGAATCTCCACAATGCACCCAAAGAAACTTACTTTGATACCAATATTATCTGTAAAATGTCATGGATATTCCACTAAACAATTCATCAAAACAAATCTGATAAAATTATATTTAAAATATGAAATTCTACACTATTGTAGTTTTATTAGATTTTTAAATCTGTAGATTAACTATTAATAGTGCATGCATGCAAATGAAAATTACGCGGAAAATAGAGAAAAGAAATATTAAATCTTACACACACATTTGACACAAGATATGCTCCAGGAAACACTTTCAAGAGAAAAACCCAGTTGGAAGGTGAGGTTTCTCCTCTTTCATTCTCTAAGTGGAATTATGGATGTGAGTACAAATAAGTAAGGCATGTGGCCCTTGGGCTGCTATAGTGCACATATCCTTTCCATGTGCTCTGCCTCCTATCCCTCTTCGATTTTTTTCTCAACTATGTAACAAATGCACTCAAAGGAATGGAACCCCTTTTCCTCCTAGTGGTCTAGTTATAACACAATTTGATAGCCTAATAGTGGTTATATTTGACCACCTTAAATATTAACTAGAGTATAATATAAACTCTCCTAGCCTTCTACATCATAATCACGTGGCTAGCCAATTTTCTATGAATAATGTTGGCTAACGTGGCATCCTCTGGAATTATGGTAGTAAAAATAAGAAGGTCAGCTTTTGAGTGGCATAACTTTTGCATACGGATTCTAATTGACATATTTCTTGTGTTGTTGGAAAGGTATCTGTGTGAAGAATAAGAAAATAATGTGTTACACTAAAGAAATAAATTTTTATGCCTAAATAGTGTCATTTGATGCATCAAAATAATTCCACAAGGTTTGAGACCCTATTTTGCCAAATTGGGTCCTACTGATAAAAATGGTTTCGAGAGATGACTCCTCCACTTTTTCCACTCTTTAAGAGGAAAGGGATAGAATCCAATAACTATTGATTTTCCAACCATAATCCCTATTAAGATTACTAGGTCTCCTCTCAATTTCTATGGCTTTCCTAAATTTACGGTGATGAACATGAGAAATATTCGCAATGACCTTAGCCTCCTCAATTCATATGTGATGTTTGGTCGTCTTTTCATGCTCTGCCAAGGCTGAAGAGCGGGTCCTCCCATGCTTGATATCAACAGCATGTTCCTTAATCCTGGGTCGAATGGGTGCCAACATTAGCTAAGCTGAATGGTAGGAGAGATGGTTGACTTGAACACTTTTGGTGCCAAAAAAATTATTTAAAATTTAAATTTGTCTTTTTCATAAATACAAAAATTTGATTTTCTCATGAGCATGAAGGACATGCTTTTTAAGAACAAGTACATTAATATGAAGACTGGCCATAGCTACAAATTCAACATTCTCTTCCTGAGATGGATCTCTATTAAACATATTATATTATCAACAATATCATAAAGCACATTTGATATCCTATAATCATATAATCCTATAAACCCTAGCTTTTACTGTGCTAATGCGAGCAAGATAGCTTGCTAGTAAACAATTTTAAATGTTATTACATCAAGAGGACATAATGACATCTTACCTAGTCTAATGTGAATGGAAATAATTTTACTTTCCATTAAATCATCCTATTGTTTGATATATTTCCTAGAAAAATTGCTTTATATTTTAATAATTCTAGTTTATTTTCTTCTTGTTGCATTGCTTTAAGGGATGTAGGCTTAGCACCAACTTTCCCCCTCTTCTCAAATATTTGGATCCACAAAACACACACTTGGTAACAATGGTTGTGCCTTTTCTCAAGGCTTTTATGGAGTATAGTGATCCTATTGCAACCTTATTATGGACTCAAGAGGCTTGGATAGCATAATAGCACACTTGGAGCTTGAAGTCTACCATTTTTGGGAGAGAGTAAGTAAGTTGTGTGGAGAATCACATTCAGGTTTCATGGGAACATCTCCTCAAAATAATGTTGTTAGGTTAGAGGAAAGATAGATAGCTTGACACATTAGTTCTTTATTATAGAAGACTTATTATGAAGGCTTTGTTCAGGTCTATATCTCTTGGCACATATGCTCTTGGAAATATTGCATGGATATATGGATCTAAAGAGCATTCTTTTCCATTTCATTTGTGCACTATATTCAGAAGATCAAAGGATGTTGTTGGTGTGGTATTTTCACTTACAACTATAGTCATGAGAAATATTATTCACGAATATCGAACTTACTATTTTGTTCTATATGTTAAATTAGAAACCACATTATACATTGGGATCAGTTACAGGCCCACAACCATACCCAATGGTTATAAGGGAGTTTTATGAAGTGATTGCTTAAGGAACATGGAAAAAAGCCATAGAAAAATGGGTTCCAAATCCTAATATATTAGTTATTTTTGTTGGAGGTGGTTCAAATATGATGGGACTATTTCATGAATTTTTTGATGAAGAAGATGTTAAATTGGTAGGTGTGGAAGAACTTGCAGGATTTTGGTTTAGATAGTGGAAAATGTGTTGCCGCTTTAACAAAAGGGAACGTGGGTTTATTACATGGAGACATGAGCCACTTGCTACAATATGAACATGGGAAATTTTTTTAGCCTCATTCTACTATTGTTGGCTTGGACTACCCTCGTGTTGAAATAGAGCACAACTACCCTAAGGATATTAACTGTGCTAGGCTCCTTGTCGAGGATGATTATTTTATCTACTCAATTTCTTGTAAGCTTAGTTTTGGGGTGTGGCATACCTTCCTTGGAAAATGAAAATCTCATGAGAATTTCAATAGCAGCAAAAGAGAGTGAAAATTATGCAATAGCAATATTATTTATGTATAAGAAAGGAGTTTAAATAAACTCTATATTAGAGGATAATTTTTACGAAGAAGAATTTTAGGAGATGATATTTTGTTTTCTTTTAATAACCTAAACTTTATAATAATGATTATTTTCAATGGTGTCTCACCCCTGAATTCTAATTTTTGCATGTTTTTAGTGGGGAACATATAAAT
>APFE031189430.1:0-12987 GCA_000404065.3 Pinus taeda
ATAATAATATTATAAAATTCCCCTTTTTCACTCGACATTCACATCCGTGCGTTTAAAGTATATGCAAGTTAATCTATGTTAATAGAAATTAAGATATGGTTTTGAATTTTTATTTTTTCCAAGGTATATGACAAAGTCAGAGATCTATGGTAGTCAACATAGCAACTCAAACTATATCATGTGAGTATCAAACTCAAATTTGGGAGAACACGTCAAAGTGAAGCACAATCCCCGTTCCACAATGCCAGACACGCTATTGCTAGTGAACGTGAAAGCATTAAAAGCGTTAGACTACATTGTTTGTGTTACAAAACACAAACTATTGTTGGTGGTGAATGTCAAAGTTGGCCAGCTTCACTATTTTTCTGGGAAATGTCATGATTGTTGTATGTTTATAGGTGGAAATAGAATCAAGAAACAAAGTTACCTAAGTTATTACAAAACACAATTTTTGTTGGTAGGTGCATTAGGCCGAGCACATAAAAATGATAAGTTATTGAAGTCAGACTAAGAGCCTAGCAATGTGATGGATTGATCATATGTCAAAGCTAGAACATTTTAAAGTTTATTTTTGAAAACGTTTTTGATATTCAGTTAAGCTTAGTTAGGAATATCTAGTTAAAATAAATGATTTTATAGTTAATAGGTAGTTAGGGCTAAGGGAAATTAATTCACATCCATGAACTCATTTCTTGGACAATGGATTTTAGTTTTGAAGGAGAGAGGAGAAACATTTTTTGGGTGCTGGAAACTTTGGCGTGAGATTGAAGTTAATTGAACATTTTTTAGACCAGTTTTTTTTGGTATCAGCAAATTGAATCTGTAAGTGTGTGTGAGAGAGTTATTTGCATACGTGTTTGTAAGGTTTATGAACTATAATATTAATATTTGGAGATTGAAATTGATTTGGTCTTTAAATCGCTATGTTGAATGAGGAATTCTTGCACTCTGTCTTCTCTGTTATTTAGATTTAAATGAGAACTTGGAGAATCACATTTCAGTTAATATTTTAATTGAGTACTTTCGCATCCAGGATTGTGTATTGGGAAGAGTCATTTTACATTTCAGATTTGGGAATACAGGGCACTCTGTATCAAGCAAACAGAAGAAAAGAAAATCGTAAAGGAAAACAGTCACCAATTTTGCGGGTCAATTTTTTATCAAAAGAAGACAAATTTTTTATCCGGGTTTTGTGCAGAGAAAGGTCTATTTAGTAACCCACAAGTGATTTCCCAAAACAATCCTTTGTTTAGGAATTATGAAGGGATAGTTGAACTGCGTTTTAGAGACTACGTGACTAAAAAAAATTAATGTGTTCCTCCTGTAACAACACTGTATTTTTCTTTTAGAGTATGTAACAACACTGTTGTTTGTTGTGAGAGTCTGTAACAACAATGTAGTTTGTCGTGAGAGTATGTAACAACATTGTAGTCCACTGAGAGAGCCTGTAACAACACTGTAGTTTGCTGTGAGAGTTTGTAACAGCATTGTAGTTTGCTGTGAGATAAAATATTTGGTGTTCATCATATAACAAGAATGTGGTTCACTGATATAGCAGTCATTAATTTGTGGTATCAGAGCCTTAACGTTGTGGCTATCTACAATATAGAGAGATGAATAGGCATGCAGGATGGGCACAAAGGCAAGGAGACAGAACCGGGGGAAATGAAAAACTTCGGGAAGAGATAAGGAGATTGCAAATTCGGTTAGAAGCCATGGAAGTAAGGAGACAATGGGATCCTAAAGGTGGAGATGTTAGTGAAGCCAAAGAGGAACTTGAAGAAGAAGGAGTAGCACTTGTTGAAGAAGCTGTTGAGATTAAGTTATTGAGAGCAGTATTGGGGTCAAGTTCAAGGCCAAAGCCTGAAATCTCTATTTATGATGGAAGTTTGAAAGATGAGAATATACTAGATTGGATCGATGAGATGGACAAGTATTTTGAGTACGAGGAAATTGATGAGGATAAGAGAGTCAAGTTTGTTGTGATAAGGTTGAAAGGCCATGCTGCACTATGGTGGGACAATGTACAGGCTGAAAGAAGGAAGAAGGACAAACCATTGATCAAGAGCTGGGATAAAATGGTGGCAAAGATGAAGAGTAAGTTCTTGCCAAAGGATTACCAGCTAACTCTTTAAAAACAGATGCAAAATATTAAACAAAAGATAATGACAATGAGAGAATACACCGAAAAGTTTTACAAGGTGAATTTGAGAGCAGGCTATGTAGAAGATACCCCGAAAAACACAACAAGGTATATCAATGGTTTGAGTCTAGATATTCAAGATGAAATCAACATACTTTCTCTAAGGACAATAGAGGAAGCATACTAGTGTGCTTTGAAGGGAGAAGAAAAGATAGCTAGGAAGCAAAGATCTGGCAGAGGACGTGGTTTTTCCAAAGGGAAAAGATAGAAAAATGGAAGAGGAAAGTTTCATGCACAAAAGAATGATGAAGGGAACTCAAATCAGTAAGGGAAGTCAGAGAAAGGTGGTGGAAGAAGAGGAGGAAGACCTTACCAAAGAGGTAGAGGTAGAGAGACTACCTACCAGTGTTAGAAATGTAACAAATTGGGTCATCGATCTTTTGAATGTCCTAAGAATGACAATACGGGACAACAAGGTGCATACATATATCAAACCAAAGTGGTAGAGGCACAATTACCTAAGGTAGATAATATGTCAGAGACTAGGGAGCTGTTGATTATACGAAAAATCCTTTTAAAACCAGGAAACGAGACTACTGAACCAGTCCAAAGGATATCCTTATTCAAGACAATGTGTAAGGCAAAAGGAAAAGGCTACAAATTGGTGATTGACATCGGAAGTACAAACAATCTAGTTTCCCAAGAAATGGTGGAAACATTTGGATTGAAAAATATTATGTAGAAATTCTCACTGTAGATTAAATTGATTATGCAATGTACTAAAGAAAAATACTTAATCAACTTCTACAGTCAAACTTGCGGAAGCTTAATTGATTTTGAGCAAGATCAAATAGAACAAATATAACATAGAAGAAGAATCAATCACACATGAAACACAGAAGAATACTTTGGGGAAAGGCTCAGCTAAAAACCCTGCTATTTGTATTATCATACAAGTGGAAATATCTTAGGATTACACAAAGCTTTAGCTCACAAGCTATCCAGCTCTCAGTACAATCCCTCACCGCTGCTCATAGACAAAATAGACAACACATATGCCTTATTTCAGTCCTCCAAGCCTCCTATTTCCTTGCGTAGTTTGTCTTGGGTCCTCCAGCTACAAATTGTGTGATTCTCTCCTCACACACAACATTGACCTTTCAAATATTTGCGCAACCCTGAATTAGTTGATTCCTTCTGCATGGATGAGTTTTCTTTATAGGAAAATTCCTCCAACTGATACTACAATGTCTTTGTCTTTAATCTCAATTGAGCCTTTGTCTGAACTGACATGCATGAGTTATTTATGAGAGAATATTCAGTTATCTGGAGAACACTAGTTGCATGCATGCATTAATTGATTGAACTCACAATTAGTTCCACAAACTGTTTGGAACTAATTTAACTGGATTTAACTCAATTAATTGAGCTAACTAATTACAACTCAAATAAAAATCATCCTTATCTCCTTAATTAAGGGATAATTTCCTCAATCAAAGGGATAACTGTTGCATGTCTTCACAAATACTTCATGTTTGATTTTCACCAACTAATTAACTCAAGATGAATTAATTAATTATTTTTCAAACAGCTGGTGAGACTAAATTGAAATTTTAATTCTCAATTTTAATTCAGGGACTAATTAAAATTGGAATCTATCTTGAAATGTTATCTATAGCAATTCTATTTATAGCATTTCTTGTTGCTATTTTCAACACTCTCTCTCAATAAGAAAGGCATTCAACTCGATCTCGATCCTAAACCTTTGGAATGTTCTGCATGCAACACTTCTCTCAAGTGTTGTTGCTATAGCAACACCAGAAACAAAAAATATACAACCTGAATCAGTATGATGCATTTGTCATCAAAGTCTCTGACTGCTACTGTCTCTGTCGACTGAAAACTCTGTACCTATGTGACCTTCAATATCTGACTACTCTATCCTTTGTCACTTTGATCTCTGATTGCATCAATCACACAGATTTATCCTACTACATCCATGTTGTTGTTGGTACTATCTCCCAGCATTGCATCCGCACTGCACCTCCTTTCATCATGTTGCATCGTGCTACCCAATGTTGTACTGCAACTCAGTTACTGAGAAGTAAGTAACTGATCTCCCAACTGACCTCCTTGTTGGGACAGAAACACCCTCTGATGTTAAAGCTCCCAATTCTACTCCATCTGCATCTATCTCTACCCACTCAACCGGTCCTGCTACTCCCCGAAACTCCCGTAGCAAGGTCTAATCAAAGAGGTTGGGTACCTCAAGGATCCTTCCCCTATTTAAGCCTTCTTGGGGCTATCACTTCACATTGCCCCACCGCACACCTGGAGGTATGACTGCATGTGATCCCTCTACCCACTTGGCTCGAAATTTCCCCCTACTGGAGCTATCTACATGAGTGGATACCTCCACTTGATCTCCTCTCGGCTTCTCTAGTTGTGGCTGCTCCACAACCTCCTGAAACTGATTCACCTATTGTGGCTCCTCTACAATTATCTGAGACTTCGTCTGAGGCTACATGTTGAGAGGTAATGTACTCTCCCTCTCAACGACCAAGTCTCCAACATTTTCCTTGCTCCTCAAGGCTTTGCATGCATCTTGAACCTCAAGAGCATATAGGTTCTTGACTCATGAACCTATCTACTTCACCTGTCCCATGGTGATGTGTCTAAGGAAAACCTTTCCCTTACTGAAGACAACATTGTAGCCTTTGTCCTCCAACATTGCAAGTGATAACAAGTTCTTCTTCAGTCCAGGAACATACTTCACATCTGTCAAGGTAATGAGAGCTCCATGCTCCCTCTGAAGAGCAACCGTGCCTACTCCTGAAACACTATACTTTTCGTCATTGCCTATGTCTATGCGCATCTGGAGGTATTTCTCCTCCAAGGTACTAAACAAACTGTTATCGCCGGTCATGTGGAATGAGGCTCCACTGTCAAGATACCAAACACAACCCATCATCTATGAAACCATGTATACGATGAGGATAAAATCCAATTCGAACTAAAAGGCCAATGCCTCACCTTCATATCCTTTCGAGGATCCATTCTTGGATTTCTTCAATGGACAATTAGTTGCATAATGTCCCACCTCATGACAATTAAAGCATCTCACTTTAGATTTTTCAATCTTCTTCCCACCATGGGAAGAACACGATTTGGAATGAGAATCGTTCTCCTTCCCTTTCCTTGCCTTACTGGCTAAAGCTAGATTTTCTTCATTCTCCTTGGATGAATAACCATCTCTGGTGCTCCTCCTAATCTCCTCCTACATCAGATCCAACCATAGTCATTCCCAATATGGCAGATTCTCTCTTCCATTCACTGAGTCCTTTTAGCTATGCCAGCTCTTAGGAAGGCACAGGAGAAAAAGACTCACCATGTCATCATTGGTTGTCATGATTCCTACACTTCCAAGCTCATCTTTGCAGGTGGTGAGCTTGTTTAGATATGTAGAGATCATCGCCCTATTCACACTTGATTTTCTGAAGCTTGTCTTTCAGCACCAGCTCCCTCTAGTTGTTGTTGTTCTGATATAGATCCTTCAATGTCTTCCACATTGAAAACAGAGTCTCCTTCCCATGGAGACTCGAGACAATATGGTCTTGAACTCCCTCTAGAAGAATCCTCTTCGCTCTTGCCACACATTTATTCCATTCCGCCAATTTTTTGGCATTAGCTACTGCTAGCTTGGGGACTTCTTGATCAATGAAGTCCTTCAAACCATTGTCCTCTAATACCACTTCCATGCTATCCTTCCATGCTATGTAATTCGAGCTGCCATGTAGGGAATACTCGAGTCTCAAGCCATTGAATGCCATTGGTGAACTTTGAGATGTGATAAGAAATCGATTATGTACCTACAATCAAGAACTTCAAACTTTGAACTTCTCCTTTCTTTGTATATTGTTCTCCACTTTGATCACCTTTGCTCTGATACCATGTAGAACTTTTTCTACAAAACCTTGCTCTATGCATTATCATACAAGTGGAAATATCTCAGGATTACACTAAGCTTTAGCTCACAAGTTATCCAGCTCTCAATAAAATCCCTCACTATTGCTCATAGATAGAATAGACAACAAATATTCATTCCTTCAGTCCTCCAAGCCTCCTATTTCCTTGTGTAGTTTCTCCTAGGTCCTCCAGCTGCAACCTATGTGATTCTTACCTCACACACAACACTAACCTCTGAAATAACTGGCAATATTGAAGGAGTTGATTCCTTCTGCATGGATGAGTTTCCTTTATAGGAAAATTCGTCCAACTGATAGTACAATTTCCCTGTCTTTAATCTCAACTAGGTCTTTGTCTGAATTGACATGCATGAGTTATTTATAAGAGAATATTCAGTTATCTGGAGAACACTAGTTGCATGCATGCATGCATTAACTAACTAAACTCACAATTAGTTCCACAAACTGTTTGGAACTAATTTAACTGGACTTGACTCAGTTAATTGAGCTAATAATTACAACTCAAATAAATTCATCCTTATATCCTTAATTAAGGGATAACTTCCTCAATCAAAGGGATAATGTTGCATGTCTTCACAAAGACTTCATGTTTGATTTTCACCAACTAATTAACTCAAGAAGAATTAATTAATTATTTTTCAAACAACTAGTGAGACTAAATTTGAATTTGAATTCTCAATTTTAATTCAGGGACTAATTAAAATTGGAATCTATCCTGAAATGCTATCTATAGCAATGCTATTTATAGCATTTTTACTTTTTGCACTCCTTTTTGCTATTTTCAACACTGGTACCTGAAATGATAACTATAACAATGCTATTTGTAATGTTTCTATTTTCAACATTTATTGTTTCTATTTTCAATAGATTAAGCACCCCACGCCTTATAAGGTATCGTGGTTACAAAAAGGACACCAATTGGTGGTGCATGAATAGAGTGAAGTTGAGTTTCAGATAGGAAGGTATAAAGACAGGGTGCCTTGTGATGTAATGCCAATGGGTGCTTGTCACATTCTTTTGGGTCACCCATGGAAGTTTGATAGGAAGGTGACACATGATGGAGAGAGAAATTGTTATAAATTTGAAAAGGATGGCATCAAGCACACTCTTCTACCATTGAAAGAGGAAGGTAAAACTAAAAGAAGAAGCCCAAAATCATTACTACTTAGTGGAAAGGAATTTCTACAACATATGGAAGAAGAAGAGGTAAGCTATGCAGTGATTTACAAGCCAAAGGTAGTACATGTGCACACCAAAATTGTAGATTTACCTGTTGAAGTTTAGGAGTTGTTGCATGAGTTTCATGATATTGTAGTTGATGAACTTCCAAGTGAGTTTCCACCCAAAAGAAGCATCAGTCATCACATTGACTTGATACCAGGAGGAAGTCTTTCGAAAAAGGCTACATATCGAATGACACCCAAAGAGAATGAGGAAGTGAGGAAGAAAGTCCAAGAATTTTTGGACAAAGGGCTACTAAGAGAAAGTTTGAGTCCATGTGTCATACCTACAATATTAAGTCCAAAGAAGGGTGGAGAATGGACAATGTGCACCTAGAGCAATCAACAAAATCACCATTCATTACAGGTTTCCATTTCCACGGATGAATGATATGATGGATTACTTGGGTGGAGAAAATTACTTCTCAAAGGTTGACCTGAAAAGTGGTTATCATCAAATTCATATTAGAGAAGGAGACGAGTGGAAGACAACTTTCAAGACCAATGAAGGCTTATACAAGTGGATGGTCATGCCATTTGGATTGTCGAATGCACTCGGTACCTTTATGCAGCCGACGAATGAAGTTTTGAAGGAGTTCATTAGTAATTTTGTCATTGTTTACTTGGATGACATTTTAATTTTTCAGTCAAACTAAAGAAGAGCACTTAAGACATTTGAAGTATGTTTTAGAAAGATTGTAGCAAGAAAAGATATTGATTAATATGAAGAAGTGTTCTTTTATGAAGATTGAACTTGTATACTTGGATTTTTTCATTTTTAAGGATGGCTCGAATATGGATCCGGAAAAGATAGAGGCAATTGTAAATTGGCCCTCACCTAAGAATATTTTTGAAGTGAGAAGTTTTCATGGTTTAGCCATCTTCTATAGAAAATTTATCAGGATTTTTAGTGGCATTTGTGCATTGATACCATTAAGAAGAATAAGCAACCATTTTATTGGACAAAAAAAAACAACTATTGAAGAAGAAGATCACTAAGAAGTCGGCATTGAAGTTGTCGAACTTCAATCAACCCTTTCAAGTGAGATGTGATGCTAGTGGGACAACAATTGGAGCTGTACTGAGCCAAGAAGATAAGCCCATTGCATATTTCAGTAAGAAGTTAAATGAGTCCAAATAGAAATACTCTTCCTACTACAAATAATTTTATGTAGTGGTTCGAGCCTTCAAGCATTGGAGGCATTAATTGATGCCTAACAAGTTTGTTCTATACACGGATAATTCTTCCTTACAATACATTATGAAGCAACATAAGTTAAATCATAAACATGCAAAGTGGGTGGAGTTCCTTCAAAGTTTCACTTTTGTTTCGAAGCACATTAGTGGGAAGGAAAATAAGGTTGCCAATGCCTTGAGTAGGAGATGCTTAATCATGTAGGTAAGTCAAATACAAATTATAGGCTTTGATTATTTGAAGGAATTATATGACATTGATGCTGATTTTAAAGAAGCTTTTGCAATGTGTAAAAATCCAGTCAATAGGGAAAGAAGTCCATGGAAAGAATTTATGCTGCAGGATGGGCTATTGTTCAAGAACAATCAGCTATGTATTCCCAATTTCTCAATGCGGGAAAGCTTGGTCTAAGATAAGCATAATAGTGGGTTGGATGGACACTTTGGCGTTGAGTAAACACTTGGGGTAGCTGAGTCACTTCTACTTTTGGTCTAAGATGAAGGAAAATGTACAAAGGTACATAAGTAAGTGCAGGATATGTCAACATGCAAAAGGGACATGTCAGAATACCAGATTAGACATGCCATTACCCATTCCCAATAGACCTTGGGATTCAATGAGTATGGACTTTGTTCTCAGTTTACCGAGAAATCAACGATGTAATGATTCAATCCTTGTAGTTGTGGATAGATTTACTAAGATGACTCATTTTATTCTATGTTTCAAAACTAGTGATGCTACCCATGTGGCTAATTTGTTTTTTTAATGAGATTGTTCGGTTGCATGGTTTTCCAAAATGTATAATCTCTGACAGGGACACAAGATTCACTGGACATTTCTGGAGAACCTTGTGGAAGAAACTTGGCACTAAGATAAATTTTAGCTCAGCCTATCATCCACAGTCTGATGGGAAAACGGAGGTTATAAACAGGAGATTGGCTAATTTGTTGAGGAGTTTAGTAGGTGACCTACCAAAGTAGTGAGATCATGTGCTAGCCGAGGATGAGTTTGCAAATAATGACTCACCAAATAGGAGCACAAGAAAGAGTCCATTTCAGATCTTGTATGACATGCATCCGAGGGGAATTTGTGAGCCAATAGACTTTGGAAAACTTGAGCGTAGAAGTGCTGATGGAGATGATTTTACAACATCCATGAGTGATTTGCATGAGAAAGTAAAACAAATATTACAAGATACAAGCAACGAGAAAATGTACAGAGGAAGGAGGTAAACTTTGAATTGGGAGATATGGTCCTAGCTTACCTAAGAAAAGAGAGGTTTCCAAGGGGATAATATAACAAATTGAAAATGAAGAAGGTAGGAACTTGTAAGGTCCTCCGCAATTTTTCAGTGAATGCTTATGAGCTAGAGTTACCTCTAGAAATTGGCATTTCACCCATTTTTAATGTAGGAGATTTGTATCCATACATATTTGGTGATGGGGATCAAGATTCTAGGAATATTGACCAAGATGAAGGAAAGGAACAATAGTGGTTGAAGCAAATTCCTGTGGCAAAGAGTTTAGAGGCTAAACAAATTTTGGATACATGTGTTTCCAAGCAGACCAGAAGGAAAGAATACTTGGAATATCTTGTGAAGTGGAAAGACCGTCCGATGGAGGATTCTACTTGGATGGATGAAGCAGCGCTACTGAAAGAAGGTCATTCTATAGATGGTCTTATGAGCAGGAGCTCATAAAATTTTCTTTCTTAGGGAGTCTGATGCAGGTGCATTAGGCCGAGCACATAAAAATGATAAGTTATTAAAGTCGAACCAAGAACCTAGCAATGTCATGGATTGATTACATGTCAAGGATAGAACATTTTAAAGTTTATTTTTGAAAAAGTTTTTGATATTTAGTTAAGATTAGTTAGGAATATCTAGTTAAAAGAAATGATCTTATAGTTAGTAGGTAGTTAGGGCTAAGGGAAATTGGTTCACATCCATGAACTCATTTCTTGGACAGTGGATTTTAGTTTTGAAGGAGAGAGGAGTAACATTTTCTGGGTGTTGGAAATTTTGGTGTGAGATTGAAGTTAATTGAACAACATTTCTTAGACCAGTGGTCTTTTGTATCAGTAAATTGAATCTATAAGTGTGTGTGAGACAATTATTTTCATATGTGTTTGCAAGGTTTATGAACCATCATACTAATATTTGGAGATTGAAATTGATTTTGTCTTTAAATTGTTGTGTTGAATGATGAATTCTTGCACTGTATTTTCTCTGTTATTTACATTTAAATGAGAACCCAAAGAATCATATTTTAGTTAATATTTTAATCCAGTACTTTTGCATCCTAGATTTTTTATTGGAAAGAGTCATTTTACATTTCAAATTCTAGAATACAGAGCATTTTGTATCAAGCAAACAAAAGAAAGAAAATTCGTAGAGGAAAACCATCACCAATTTTGTGGGTCAATTTCTGATCAAAGGAAGGTGTATTTGGAAATTCTGGCATCTGGGTTTTGTGTGGAGAAGGGTCTATTTGGAAACCCACGAACGATTTCCTAAAAAGATCCTTTATTTGGGAGTTATGAATGGATATTTAAACTATGTTTTGATAGGCTACGTGGCTTAAAAAAACCAATGTTGTTCCTCCTATAACAACACTGTAATTTGCTATGAGATTCTGTAACATCATTGTAGTTTGCTGTGAGAGTCTGCAGCAACACTGTAGTTTTCTGTGAGAGTATGTAACAACACTATAGTCTACTGAGAGAGCCTGTAACAACATTGTAGTTTGTTGTGAGAGTCTGTAACAACATTGTAGTCTACTGAGAGAGCTTATAACAACACTGTAGTTTGTTGTGAAAGTCTCTAACATCTCTATATTTTTTTGTGAGAGAAAAGATTTGTTGTTCATCCTGTAACAACACTGTGGTTTGTTGAGATAACAACCATCAGTGAATGTCAAAGTTCTACACACAAGAGATCGCAATTTTGACAACACACAAATTGGATTAATTAAGGTCAAATTTTTCTACTGTCAAATAAATTGACGAAAGAACAAAAGAGGCTAAGTATTGAATTTAAGGAATTAGACTAAGCCATGAAGAAAAGTGATTGATGAAGTGTAAATAAATATGGGAATAAAGTTTCATAATGGAGATTATGATGTGAGAGATATGTTGAAGAGTAAACTTCTACCTTGTCCAAGTGGAGGAGTAGGTCACAAATACACTCATTCCTTGGGCCCTGTGAAGATGAAGGAAAGTAATGCATGCAATACATTCAAGATTAAGAAATTTTCTTCAAGTCCTAGTGGAGAATTAAGCCACAATCTTTATGGGTTGATGAAGCGATTAGCAGTAGATGCAAAAAAATTAATTGGTGCCATGTCATTCAAGAGACTTCCATCAAGTTCGAGTTGGGAGTTGGGCACATCTATAACAAATCTAGATCCATTTAACTCTATATATATCATGTGTCAAGAGGGATCAAATCTATCGAGGTGCAAACCTTTTGAACCTTTCTTCAAATTCCACACTCCAGAAAGAAGGTTTGCGTTGAGAGGGATTTGAGGGAATCCCTCTTGGCGCATGATAGATTCGGAGTTAGATGGATCTACATTAGTTCTAATTGAGGGAAACAATGACACATTTCTAGATTATCATTATTATTTAAATGTTTGAGATAAACTTCATAATTTGAAATTTACATTATTCTTTCTTTGTTTAACATGATGAGATCATTCTCTTCTTTAATTTTGTTTTTGTTGCTTGCCTTGAATGGTTTGTGCATCTGTGTTGGATGCTTTGAGTGGTTTGTGTGTTTATGTGTTTGGATTTGTATGGTAATGTTTGTGAATGTTACAATTGTTGTGTTATATTTATATATGTGCATGAAATTTTTTATTAGTAATTAGTTGGTGATGAGGAAGGGGAACAATCTTGTCAATAGTTTGCAAGAGGATTGATACTGCACATATATTTCATTTAATTTTAGGAATCACAACTTTTGACAATTAATATTTTTTAATAGTGTCCCTCAAGGAATTACTAAATATATTTTGAATAGTAGTTTTAATAATTTACTGCATGAATATTACTGTTGAAATCATTTGTTTCATTGCTAACATTCGAAATAATTTATTTCCTGCAAAATATTTTGATGAATTTTTTTATCTATAGTTTGTTTTGCAAAAGTCAAGAAATAATGTAATTTTTTTTTTTTTTTAATGAGTGGCCAAATTTACAAAATATTTACATTATTTGTTAGTTTTTACATCTTTTCATAGGAATTATATGAAAATGATAGTTGATATTGTAAACCATGTAACAACCTTGGTGAAAATTCCATGTAATAAAAATATATAAAGGCAAAATAATAACCACAGATGATGGGACACTTATTCCAAGCTAAATTGATATGAAACCAGCTCAAGAAAAGATAGAAAAGATAGATCAACGACTTAGAATTCAGCCTCTTCGAGGGGGCAA
>APFE031189433.1:0-21628 GCA_000404065.3 Pinus taeda
GCACGAAAATCACTGATTCAATCAGAAGGTGGGCCCCATGCTAAAACCATCAGGATATCGGAAGGCCCTCAAGCGATAAGTGGGTTCGGCTGAGTCCCACACGATTCCATACAACGGGTGACACACATCTAGCGGATGAGAGAGAAAACGGCTCTCATCATGCAGGTAAAGGGCATGCTACTTACCTGTGCGATATGGATGTAGACCGTAGGATTTGGAGGCCCTAGATCAACAACGAAGAAGCAACCCAATGGATGACTGGATTCGACAGGGAAATAGGTTGAGGCAAATAAGATTTGAAGTCCGATGTGGATGATGAGTTGGCAGAGATATGTGTTTCGCGGGAATTCTTGGAGTAAACGGAAATAACGATCGTTTCAAACGATCGAGTGTTTCTGGTGAGACTGACACACTCATTTGTTAAAGGAATAGGTGGCCACCTACCTATAAGGCATTATGAAGATACTGTAACTGTTGAAAGAAGGGATTCGAACAGAAAAAGGAAGGGAACCAGAAAGTAGAGAAGTGGAAATGAACAGTGAGGAAGCAGATTGGTATTAAAGCCATAGACTGACAAAGAGAAAGAAAAAAGGAGAGAGAGCCCAGGAAGCAGAAAGAAGACCTGGAAGTAGAGAAACCAAAGTTGAGCTGACCTGAAGAAGAAAAGGCAAAAAGTGAGCCAGGGTTAAGATAGAGTAGGGGAGTCTGTGTACTCTAGAGAGTCTGCGTACCCCAGAGAGAGACTTGGGGGGTCCAAGTACAGTCCTACTGATTGTATCTACTATGTGAGACTCAAATTGAGCTCACTGTAATAGGTAGAGCCATCAGAGGTTGGAGGTAGAGCCACAGAGCTCTAATAGACTTCTAAAGAGCCACGAAGCTGTAGTGAAGTTGCAGCACAGCAGGAGATCGAATGATCGAGATGTGGCTGGTTGTCTGAGGTGTGTCGAAGACAGGAGCAGGAGTTCCAGAGACAAATGCAAAATTCTGAGGGAGTCAGGAAGCCAGAAGCTCGAGAAGCTCAGAGCACTGACTAAAGGAGTCAAGTCAAGAGAATCCTAGATCTGTCTGTAGAGCAAGGACAGCCAAGGGTAATATGGCATTCTAAGCCCATTGGTTCAGTTGTAAACCAATGGAGTTAAGTGTAGCACTTGTAAAAGAATTGAAGCCATAATCCCAAAGAGCCTAATCGAGTTGATTAGAGCTCAAGGAGACGTAGCCCAAGATATCAGGGTGAACTCCATATTATACTATTGTCTTATGGGTTTGTTGAATTGCTGCTTTATTTACTTTTATTTGTGTTTCACATCAGCATAAGCAAATGAACATAAGAACTCAATAGTAAAAGAAACAAATACAAGCATACACCTATATTTTCAAGCATTTCTTAAGTCCGCAATGGTTAATCTTTTAGACTTGGGAAAATTTAAAGCTTTAGAAGTGGGAGAGGTTCTTGTAAGTTAGACAAGAAGCCTAAGAGCCCCATTTTTAGATCAGCCTCCCAAGCCATCTAACCCTTCACAACCATCTCTCTCCACACCTAACCCACCTTCCATACAATCAAGAAGAATTAGCATTCATGTTTTCACAAAAAAGACAAAAAGAAAAAGGTTGTTATGCTCATTCATATGCACAACAATAAAGTGTTTGATTATATCAGATTGCATGCTTAGGTTAGTTAGGGTTTCACATGTGTTACGTAGAATTCTTATGAAGTAAGATATCTTAACAAATAGCTAGATGAGTGGTGTGTTTTAAGTATTTATTTGAGTCTTTCATTGCTACAGTAGATAATATTTCAATTCTCTCGATTAGGGTAAAATTCCCCTTTCTCCATTGGTAATCAAACTTCTTCTAAATCAATAGAAGGTTAGTTTGAGAAACCCTAGTGGTCTATCACCATCTCAACAGTGACAACGCGTGGACCCACTGCATCTATTTGTGTATACAACACTGTCACCTCCAAGTTTGTACGAACCCCAGGTTGATGAAGTAAAGTTGGTAGCCCTAGGAGTTGCAGGATTCTTGCTGCAATACTGGTGCTCATCAATTTTTTTGGCGTCGTTGCCGAGGAGCTATCTAAGTAGATATGATTTCTTCTTTCTTTCTTCCATTTCTCATATCTTTCATTCTGTTATTAGCTTCATTTTTGCAAAAGTAGTTGTAAATTGGTTTTCTTTCCTTTCCATTTTGCAAGTGAGTTCATTCAGTTGTTAGCTTCAATTTTGTTTGTCTTTTCAATTCTGCAATTAGTCTTAAAGCTTGAAAAACAAAACAAAACAAAAATCCTTATTTCATGCCTCGTAGGAATAGGGATAACTTAGGAAAATTTCTACCAAATACCCCAACCACTTCAAACAGCCAACCTTCCCTCTTCTTTGGTGGTTATGAATTAGAGGACCCCTTAGGTGAACAACTAGAGATTTTTGAAGAGCCTATAGGGGAAGGAGAAGAAGAACCCATTCCAACTAACATAAAGGCTAGAAATAGAAATGAAAGGGGAGATAGAGAAATAATTGAGGGTGATTCTCCCATCAAAGAAACCAATGGGGATGCCAATATGAAAAACATAAGCCCCTATACTCTTCCTCACTTCCATGGCCTAACCTAAGAAGATCCAGATACTTTCTTGTTTGAATTTGTTGTCATATGCATAACTTATTATTACACCATTGATGATGAGAAGTTGAAATTATTCCCATCCACTCTTAAGGATGCAACTATGTGCTGGTTCATGGGTTTAACTAGGGATAGCATCACCACCAGGGCTCAGATGCAGCAAGATTTCAACAACAAGTATAGGAATACTATAGGTCCAAAGACACTAAAGAGGAAAATTTTAGAATGACCTTGGGGCATGATGAGTCCTTAGAGGATTATGAGGAAATATTCAAGCTTAGCTACAAAAGGGCCAGGTGCACACTTGATCCTGAGTCACTTAAGCTAGTCCTTCTCAGGGGGGTTAGGGAAGATCTTCTGGATACCCTAAACCTGCTATCAAGAGGGGACATCTACCTGCTACCCTATGAAGATATCAAGACCATCTTTAAGAAACATTCTAGGGCAGCTAGGAAAAAGGGTAGGGGTAGTCAAACAGTGGCCAACTCATCCTCTTCCAACACATCTATAAAAGGTGAAATTGGAAACATGTTGGAATATTTTAAGAGTGAAATGTTGCAAACCCTTGCCCTACATATGGACACTATGCAAATCAAGAGGAAGCATGAGGAAGCAAAGAGAAAATTAGCCATATTCTGCCCTAGATGCACAAGGAGGCACCCTAGGAATGAATGTCCATTAAACCTGATAGAAATATGCTCGGTATGTGAAGAAAACCACTCCACAGACAAGTGCCCTTCTCTACCTAAACTAAAATTTGTGTATCAGGGAACTTAAGGGGTGACTGAACATCTCTGCTACATAAATCAAAGGAGGCCTCATGGGCCTTGACCATACCAGCAGGGCATGCAAGGGTCATCCTAACATATTACAATACTAACCAAAACACATCCATTCCTTATTGGGGGGGGCCTTCTCATCCCTCCTGGTCTACACCTTCTCCCTGGTCTTTTGCAACTCAGTACCATTCCCAGCCGACCAACCAACCATTTGAGCCATATACTCCTCCACAACCTTAGTGTAATGCACCACCCCAGGGGTGGAGGCCCCCATACAACAATGCTCCAACTTTATTTCCTTCACCTCCTACTCAACCACAACTTTTACACCATGCTCCACCTAAACAACCTCAAATGCCTGCCCAACCAAATTCGAACCTGAAAAACAAATAGACACAACAGGGCTATATTGGAGAGACATCCTACCCTACTTATGCTGTGGAAATTCTAGAAATCAACATGAGGTCTGGGAGAATACTTCCGAATAACCAACCTCCATCTCCATCCAGGGAGAATGAGGAGTAAAGAGAGGAAAGTATGCCTAGAGCGAATCCACCACCCTTTCTTGAAATATTAACTCATCCAATCCAGCCCACCCCAGAAGAGAATGAACTTCTGGGTGAATTGAAAAATCTATGTGTCAAGATCCCACTTCTCCAAGCCATTAAGGAGGTACCAATTTACAACAAACTAATTAAAGAGAAGTGTTTCAAACATTTAGGGACACAAAAAACAGACACCCCTACCATTCATGTCATTGGACAGTTATCTGACTTAATGTTGGGGCAGGTAATTTGCCCAAAGTATTTAGACCGTGGAATTCCTGTAATAGATGTGCACATCAGTGGCACCATTTTCCCACATTCCTTGATTGATCTTGGGGCTCCCATTAATGTAATGACTAAAGACACCATGCTCAATCTCAATCTCTAGGGTTCATTAAGAAAGACCACGACAGTCTTGCAGCTTGCAGAACAATCCACAGTAGCCCCTGAGTGGATTGTTGAGGATGTGATGGTCTCCATTAACTCCTAGGAGTACCATGTAGACTTCCTAGTTCTCTAGCCTAAGACTAAGATTAATGGTTATCCTCTTATACTTGGGATACCTTGGTTAGCCAATGTCGATGCCTACATCAATTGCATGGATGGAAACATGACTATCAAAAATGGGAATCTATCCAAGCAGTTGGTCTTGTATCCTCCTGCTCAACCATCTTTAGAACATGATTTACCTTTATGGCTAGAAGAGGAGGAAGAAGATGAAGTCTACTCCACCCAACTCTATACCCTAGAAACTGCCATGGGAGGAGGATAGCCTGATGAATATGATTTGATTGAACACATCCTCCAAAATCAAACTCCCATAGCCTTGTTTCTATAGGAAGCAGTGAAGGAAACCAAGAGAAACCATTGGATTGATCTATTCTTAGTTGATTCAAACCCTACTTGTGCCAAGACAATAAAATTCACTAAAAGAACCCTGAAAATCAACCCCTCTTTCTGTACACCAAGAAGAAGAGTTATGGAACATGCTAAGGAAGCATTTGCGTGGAATTACAAAGAGATGAAGGGAGTGCACCCCTCGATGTGTACTCACCACATTTATATCAAGGAAGGTTGCAAAGCAGTCTGATAATCCCAAAGGATAATGAATCCAACTCTCAAAGATATAGTCAAAGAAGAATTGCAAAAGCTGTTGGATGCAGGATTCATCTACCCTATCTCAAATAGTGAGTGGGTGTCTCCTTTGGTGGTGGCTCCAAAGAAAAATTGAAAGTGGAGGATTTGTGTTGATCACAGAGAGTTAAATAAAGCAACAAAGAAGGACCATTTCCCTATGCCTTTCATTAACCAAGTGTTAGATGACCTGGCAGGGAAAAAGTGTTTCTCTTTCTTAGATGGGTTTACGGGGTACAATCAAATCCAGATTAGCCCAGAGGACTACGATAAAACCACCTTCACCTATCCTTGGGGTACTTTCGCTTATAGGGTCCTTCCTTTTGGTCTATACAATGCCACTGTCACTTTCCAAAGGGCAGTCCTGAGTATCTTTGCCAAGATAGTCCATGATGCAGTAGAAATTTATATGGATGAGTTTACACCCTATGGGTGTGACTTCTAGGAGGCTCTATCTAACCTGGGTAAGGTGATGAAAAAATGCATTGAAATGAATTTATCCCTTAGTCCTGAAAATGTAAGTTCTTGATGACTTCAAGTACTATTCTAGGTCACTCAATATCCTAGGAAGGACTACAGGTAGACCCAAATAAAATAGCCATCATCAACAGGGTCCCAACTCCACAAAAACAAAGGGATATCAGAATTTTTTTAGGTTTAGTTAGGTACTATAGGAGATTTACAAAATATTTCAGCAAGTTAGCTTCTCCTTTATTTGGGTTGTTTGCCAAAGACTAGATTTTTATGGTCAAAAAGTTGTCAAGAAGCCTTGGACACCCTAAAGGACAAGTTGACTATTGTACCTATTCTCTGAGGCCCAAATTGGGCTCCTCCTTTCCATATACATGTCGATGTCTCTCACAAAGCCATAAGAGTAGCTCTAGGCCAGATAGATAACAAGCGACCTTACACCATTTACTTCATCAGTAAGAATATGTCAAAAGCCGAGCTGAACTACACAATGACTGAAAAAGAGCTCCTAGCTGTTGTGCATTCATTGAATAAATTTAGGCATTACATTACTACTTACCAAACATTTTTGCATACTGATCATGCTGCAATTAAATACTTGATGAATAAACCTGATGTAAATGCCTGAATTATTAGATGGTTACATTTATTGCAACATTTTGAATTAACTATTATTGATACGCTTCGGAAGGAGAATATTGTTTCAAATTTTTTTATCTAGGTTGAATTTACCTATAGGGGAGGAAGGAATGGTTTATGATCAGTTACCAGATGAACACTTACTAGCCATTTCAGTTCCCTTTCCATGGTTTGTTGACATAGAAAATTACTTGGTGTCTGCACAATTTCCACCAAACTTGTCCTCCAAGGAAAAGAGCAAGATCATAAGGAAGAGCATCCCATGGAGGTCACTTCACAGCCAAAAGAACAACATTCAAGGTACTACAAGCTGGTTATTACTGGCCCACTCTTCACCAAGATGTGAGGGCGTATACCAGTCAATGTGATCGGTGCCAAAGGATAGGGAAACCTACTCCAAGGGATGAAATGCCTCTGCAACCTCAAGCGACTTTCGAGTCATTTGATAAGTGGGGCATGGATTTCATCGGGCCCATTGACCCTTCATCCAAACAGAAGCAGTACATCATTGTGTGCACTGACTACTTAACCAAGTGGGCTGAAGCCAAAGCCATCAAAGTAGAAACAGAAGAAAAGGTGGCTGAATTCTTAAGGGAAAATGCGTTTTATAAGTTTGGGTACCCTAGAAAATTGGTCATTGATCAAGGCAACCAATTTACATCTCACATGATTGAGAATTTGTTATGCGACCACAAGATCAAGCACAGAACATCCACTCCTTACCACCCATAGGCTAATGGGAAAGTGGAGGTAACCAACAAAGCATTGGAAGGCATTCTGACCAATGTGATTAACAACAATAGAAAGGATTGGGAAAACAAATTAGTTGAGGCCACTTGGGCCTATAATACCACTTGGAAGACCACCACTGGGTTCACTCGTTATGAGTTGGTCTATGCAAAGAAAGCCCTACTATCCATTGAATTTGAATAAAACACCTTAAGAATGGCAGCACAACAAGATCTAGATCTCACCACGGCACAACAAGAAAGATTTCTCCAACTGAATGGGTTACATGAATATAGGATGCAGAACCTCTTGCACACAGAGGTGACTCAAGTTCAGAGGAACATATGGCATGACAAGGATATAAAGGACAAACAATTTCAAGAAGGTGATTGGGAATTTTTGTATGATTCTCTATACAAGGATTTTGAAGGTAATTTAAGGACTAGATGGTTAAGGCCTTACGTAATAGAAAAGTGTCATGACAATGGTGTTGTATAGATAGGAACCATTGATGCAGAGGCTATCCTTTTGCTTGTCAATGGGTATATATTAAATATCTACAATAAGCTCTTGTCAAAGCAAGAATTCATTAATAACATCAACAAGACAGTGATGATGGTAGATCAAATCTCAACTTCCACCCCACCAAGTCCCTGAATAGAAAATAAAAAACAAAACAAAACAAAAAAAAAATAAAGAGACTCAGGTGAAAACCTCCATGAGGCATCTGAGTCCCACTGTTGGGTTGTAAACCTCTTGAGATAGCTCGACGGTGTTTTAAAAATGGAGGAAAAATAAAAAGATCTCTGGGTGAAAACCTCTTTTGAGGCACCCAGTGTAGGAAACTAGGATGAAAACCTCCTTGGAGGTAGACTAGTTGTTGTAAAAAAAAAAGGGAGAAAAAAAAAGAAAGAAGAGAAAGGATTAAAAAAATGGAAATTTTGTTTTGCAGGTCAACAAGAGGAGGATAAGCATAGCATGAGAGGGACAAAAAGACCTACAAGAGCCATGTTTCAATCCACCCATCTCATATCTTCCACTATTCACCTATTCTTCCACTTATAAACCCCTCTAGCCCATCTTACACAAACTCTGTGTTTTCTACATGATTCCCTATAAACCTATAGGAGTTTCCTGTAGGAATTACAGTGACCTTGAAAATCCCAAGAAAGGTAGTCTGAGAGCAAGGGGATGACCATTCCTTTCATCACCATGTCACACCTGCATCAATCAAAGAAATCAATTAAAAAAAAAGCAGATTACAAAAAGTAAAAAACAAACAAAAGAGAGAGAGAAGAGGAAAAGAGGAACAATACCTAGAGACAACATATCTCACCTACCATTCCCTATCACCCTTCTCCACTCATTTCAACATCCCTCATGCTTCAAAGTTGAGAAAAAAGTATGAAATTTTAGGGAAGAGGCAACTATAGGACATCTTGTAGGTATCCTGTAGGAAATCTTGTAGCAGCCTATCCCACAAAGGAAACCACACAATTTGAAGCCATCTTCAGAAAAAGGACTCCAAGGATGAATAAGATCCTCCAGAGCTCAGCAATAGCGAAAACATCACTAGCATCACTCTCCAGCACCTACACATCAAAAGAAACAAGCAGCAAAAGAGGTAAATACATAGAAAATTATGCAGCGAAAACACAACAAAGAGGCATCACTCTCCAGCATGCATCATCATCAAAGCATCTAACCCACAATTGTTTCATCTTACTCATTCTCTCTCATTAGTACGATATGATCAAAATTGTAGGATTATGTGAGAGTTGATTTTATAAGTAAAGGTGGCCAGTTAACTTAGCCACCTTTGGCCAATCGACGAGAAGAAAACAGTTAGACCACTCCACACGTGGTGAAAGTCAAGTCAAGAGGAAAAGGGAACAAAGCCAAAAATGGTTAAGTTATGGAGGAAAGGAGTGGGAGATTATTACGAGACAAGGTGGAATGATGGACTAATAGTGGGACCAACAGTCCAAAAGGAGGTGCTCGTACTTGGACAGCAAGCACACCACCCCACACGATCGTCCATATATGGAAATAAAACATTGATCCCCATACAAAGAGAGCGTAAGAAACTTCAAGGATTCATCGAATGAAGAAGTTTCTCTCAACCTTCCTGAAGTAGCACCTACAGGAAACGGTCAGCATCTACAGTGCAGAAAACCTATAGGAAGCCTGCAGGATACAGAGCAATCAACCTACACGACTGTTAGTGGGCACTAAGGGAGGAGAAACTAAAGGTTATCCTCACCAGAACGTAGCAAAGATAGGTAGGAGCTATACCTTCCATATTTTCCATTTGAAAGAAGAAAAAATCCTCAATTTGATTAAGGAAATTGCATTATAGGAGAGTTGTATTGCATGTCACTAAAAGTTAACATTCAAACCTCCCTCACCTACCAGAATTCTTGAATTGTATCCACACAAGCCTCCATAATTACCAGGGAAGGATGATAGGAGGTTTCAATAAGAGAGAACCAACAAACACAACAAGGATTCACTAGCATCCTCCTGAAGTGAAATTTTTCACAAGGAACCAATGGATGGGGTTCTTTGAGAGGATGGGAGGATATGATGATGATGTAGCCAGAGAATTTTCCGTCTCACTCATACCCCTCACTAGGACCAATGCCACTAAAGGCTTATCATTAGTAATTACCCCTAAAGCTATAAGAAGAATCACTACACCCCTTTTAGGGTTTTCATGGATAAAAGAAGACAAGGGTAACAACACCCTTACAAAGAAAAGATTTTGTTTGGAAGGAGAGGAGCCAATGGAGGAAAAAAATGGGGTTAGAAGGGAAATCATTCCATACCCTTGGAATGAAGTCAGTTACCACCTCATTAAATACATATCATGTGAATGGAGATATAGTGTGGTGTATGGATACCACTTCAGACTCCTCCAAGAACTGAGATTTGGAGAGAAAACACCTCCTCAAAACAGATTGAGTATACTCTATTTTCTTCTATAATCAATGATAGACATGAGCATCAAAGTGTAGGAGGGAAAAAATCAAAAAATTTCCCATCATGGGTTCATCAAACTCATCTTTGAAGATGCTCTACAAAACCTAAGACTCCCTATTGCATGGACAACCTTCACAGACATGCAGGCATAAGGAGAAATTCAAGCTCTTGAATATGAAAAAGCCTCACTGCTAGTGAGAAGGGAGAAGAAACAGGGGAGGAAAAATAAGAAGAAATAGAGGAGGAGAATGAAGAAGAAACGAAGGAGGAAAAATAAGAAGAAATGGAGGAGCAGAATGAAGAAGAGATAGAGGAAGAAACAAAAGAAGAGACAAATGGACAGAGTGAAGAAATAGAGGAAGAAGAAGAAGAGGAAGGTGGAGACAAAGAAGAAAATGAGAAGGAAAATGGAAAAGAGGAAAAAGGATAGAAGGATGAGCCAAATTCTACAGCTCAAGGCAGAGAAGGAGAAGAATCACCAAGGTTATCCCCAGAGCCCACAAAGAAAGAGGCAGACACTACTCTTACTACCCTAAGTACACCTATCAAATCAAAGGGGAAGAGGAAAAGACAAACCCCACTGTACTTCACGACAAGAAAGAGCACTAGGATTGGACAAGGGAGACCTCAAACCCCCACTAAAACTCCAATTGTCATTAAGGATTCACCAAAGCAGCAAGAAAAGGCAACCCCTCTAGAAAAAAATCAAGGAGAAGGATCATCAGAACAAGCCTCTCCCAAGTCTCCAATCACTTATGTTAGGAGGCCTATCACAAGGTTAGCCTCAGCAAAGGGAAAAGGTCTCCTACAGGAGACACAAAAAAACCTATAGGAAGTAGAGGTCATCCTACAAAAAACTATGTCAAACCTACAAGAAACATAGAAAAGGGACTAGGAAGGTATCACTCAATAAGAAACAAAGAAAGAAGACCAATAACTAAGAGAACCTAATCCACAACCAAACTGCAGATCCTACTACAAGTTCATTGAAGGAGGTAGGGTAATCCCATAGAATTTTTCCATTCCCCTATTCTTTGAACTTGAAAAAGAGAGGGCAAGGACACACAAGTGGGTCCAAATTGCCAAATCAAAAGGGGTGGAGGATGTAGGCCACATGGAGGAGAAACTGAAGGAGATGAACATAAAACTAAGCAGCATAAGGGACAAAGAAGCAATGATGAAATCTTAGTTAGAAGTAGAGAACACATGGCTAAGGGGGACAACTACAAGAAAGGGAAACCCAGTTGGAAACTATGGCTAGTTTATCCTTGGAGGCAATCCAGTGCAAAATGCCAGAAAAGTCTTATGCCTTGTATCTCAAGGAACAATGTATACAATTCCAAATAAATACCCTAGCACAAAGAGGAACTATTAACTTCCAAGGCTATAGACAATTCATTGATCTCTATGATCAAAGAACCTTGGAAGATAGAGAAACAATATCTAAGTTTTACCTACACAACTTGGCCTTGACAAATTTAAATGTGTGGGACCCAAATCCCAAGCTAGGGGACTTGCAATTGATGGCCTTAGCATCATGGATGAATCATGAGGAGGCAAGAGCTACAAAGATGAAAAAGGTAATGGCAAGAGAACAGACAGAATCCCTTATGATCATAGCTGAACAATCTAACCCAATGGTTGTCATCAGCCCCCACAACCTCATTGAAAATGATCCCAAGCTTGCACCTAGTTTCCTTTCTGTACAAGAACAGGCAGTCACACACTTTGAAGATATGTTCAGATTTCTAGGAGATGACATCATGCAAGCTTTCCAAAGGAGATGGAACACCTTGCCTTACAGCCTAAAAATCAGAGAATATCATTCTCCTTACAGAATGAGAGAGGCACTAAATAGAACCCCCATGTATAAGAAGGCTCTACAAAGACTCAAGGTCAATTGGATTGGCTTGAGGCTCAGTCCACCATTACTTTTAGGAATGTTGGAAGGAAGGAAAGAAGAAACAGAAAGAAATAAGTAGGAAGAGATAGAGAGGAAGGCAAGATTTTATTCATAGGAAGAAGAGACTACAACAGAAGCATGGGATATCAGGGAAGCCACCAAAGCAATGAAAGACATGGACATAGATTAAGTTGCTCAAAGGATGAGAAACACTTTCAGTAGGGGGATGACGATGAGGCTCATCATTGGGTAAATATATGGACCTTAATACACCTCCAAATATTACTAAAATCTACTCTTCTCATAATTTCTTACATGTTTTAATTATATTTTGCTTAATGAGATGAGTAAAAGTAACATGTTATGTCTAGTGGTCTAATGTGCATTGATTATAGGTTTTTGGGAGACAATTATGGCAAATTATGGCTAATTAAAGTGTAGGAACTCGAATAAGACAAGAAGGAGAGATTATAGGAGATGGATCTCCCTCATTAAGTCCTCACTTATTTGAAGATCCCTTAATCAAATCACACCAGCTTGGAGTTGCAGGAATCCGAGTCACGAGGATCATTGGCAACCGATCTAGTGATAGTTAAGAACTAGTTTATCTTGAGATTGGGAGCCAAGCCTCCCTATATTTAAGGAACTTGTTTGAAACTTCAGTTCTATAAATAAGGAGGCCTAAAGCCTCATTAGGATTTGGATTTTTTATGCAAGATAACTAAGCACTTTTGAGTTGAAGGAACGTGGAAAAACATTGTTATGTATTTTTTGATATGTTAATGAAAATGGGAATTTCCTTGATCCAGCACTGAGTTGACTCAAAGGGCTAAAGCTCTTGGATTACGGCCCAAGCCTAGCATCAGAGGTTCCTCTTACTGTACTTATATGCTTAGGCTATTTCTTAGATTACATGTTGAGTTGATTTTGGCATTGTTTCATTGCAAGTATTGGTGAATTTGATTAGTTTTCTTCCATTTGTGCATAGCTTTAGTAGTAGCTTTAGAGAGATAAAGGAATACCAAAAAGGCTGATATAAGGTGGATATTTCCTCACTCCTCCCTTCAGGGATCATGGTTTGAGGGAAAACTACCATTTAGTCCCAAAAAGACAAAATTTTGATTTCTTATGAAATTTAGGGTTTTTTGCTAGTTAGGCCAGCATCTTTCAGTTTTCAAGGATAGCTTGCAGTTGTTATTTCTGATATCTCCATATTTGTATTAGATTTCATGGTGTTTCACAATAGGATGCAAGCATTTCCATGCATGAACTAGGCAAATGAATGATGAAATTCTGTTTTCTTATATTGTTGGAAATCTTTCTTGTTTTGACATGATTTATGGGTAAATGTCAGTGATGTGTGTATTGCAGGAATTTCAATATTTCAAGAAGACCTCATCTTAGCGGCCCCAAACTAACCTCACCCATCCATGATCACTAAGAGCTACTAAGTCCATAAACCAAGTTATCAATTTTATAAAAACAACTTGCCATGCTTGTTGAGCAAATCCAACCATCATACAAACTTGGGTTTGAGTTCTGAGGAAGGCCTAGCCACTTCCTTGCCTTATTACTTCCATCGCTCACCTTCCCTAAGCCCTATAACACTATCCAAATCACTCCTTATGCTTTTGGCCTGTTCTTGTAGGAATACAAGAGATCCTATAGGTGAACTAGGACATCTTGTAGGACGACCTATAGTGGCCTGTTTTGAGGCCGATTTGTGAGAAATGCATCACGAGAGATAGGAGAAGACCCCTGATTGCCTCCCAAGCCATATGACCCTTCACAACCATCTCTCACCACACCTAACCCACCCTCCATACAATCAAGAAGAATTAACATTCATGTTTTCACAAAAAATACAAAAAAAAAAGGTTGTTATGTTCATTCATATGCACAATAGTAAAGTGTTTGATTATATCAGATTAGATGCTTAGGTTAGTCAAGGTTTCACATGTGTTAGCTTAGAATTCTTTTGAAGCAAGATATCTTAACAAATAGTTACATGAGTGGTGTGTTTTAAGCATTTATTTCAGTCTTTCATTACTGCAGTAGATAATATTTCAATTCTCTCGATTAGGGTAAAATTCCCCTTTCTCCATTGGTAATCAAACTTCTTCTAAATCAATAGAAGGTTGGTTTGAGAAACCCTAGTGGTCTATCTCCAACTCAACAATGACAACGAGTGGACCCATTACATCTATTTGTGTATACAACACTGTCACCTCCAAGTTTGTATGAACCCTGGGTTAATGAAGTAAAGTTGGTAGCTCAAGGATTTGCAGGATTCTCGCTGTAATACTGGTGCTCATCACTAATGTTAAAGAAAGAGAGTGCTTTTGAGTGCATTTACTATGAAGAGTCACATTGGAGGCATATGGAGGAGATTTAGGAGGCTTGTTCCCTCCATTTATTTACCTACAACTTAACGTGATCCCTAAAATCACTCGCCTACAACTCGAGGATCTACTAGAAGCCAATGCAGTCAAGGAATTTCAAGGATCTAAGGGAGATAGATCCACCTTTTTAGATATTTTGGAGGGAGGTAGTCCTCTTTCCAAGAAGGTTTCTCCTTAGCCATTTTTTTTATAGATAAACAAGCCTAAGGGCTTAATATGATTCAAACTTTTGGAGTAGATAGGAGTTACTAAGAGCTAGGAGCTTGATATTGTAATTTTCATTCCCTTTACATCATGTATGTGAACTTTATTTTATCTCAATGGGAATATCATTGTTATTTCTAATCTGAGTTTGTCTTAGAGGGATGAATCCCCTTAGGTTAGGGCCCAACCCAGAGGCCCTAGCCTCTCTTTGTGTATTTTACCCATGCAATTGCCTCTATTAGAAAAATCTATTTTCTTTCTTCATAGAAATTTGCTTATAAAAGTTACTAGTGTAAGCCTATATACCACCTCTCTTGTGGGAAATGTGGGTTAGGAATATGTATTAGAAAACCAAAAACACGTGGTTACTTTCCTTTGCAGTTATTAGATCTTAGTTTAATGTTATTTTCCATGCTCTATTGTATGTAGACTTAGGGATTAAATCACAATCTTCTTTAAGATTTCATTGATGTAGGCCATGTGAATGCTAGAAGTTAAAATTTATTTTTCTATAAATAAAATTCAACTCATCATTTCTACTAAGTTTCATATAATTTGACTCATCCTTTCTTATTTAGTTCATTTTCTGGAAATTTGGTTATCAATTTGGCATCCCTTTCAATTTGCAAAAAGGGTTATTTGTTTGGTGTGAAGGTAATACTAGTGGCTTGTAGGGTCAGCATTTTCATCCTTCACTCCTCCTACCATCATAAGCCTCTTCCTTCTCACCTCACAAAGCCCTCAAAATTGTGCTAGGGAAAGTAAGTTTTGGGTCATTGCAGGACACTGCGTGCCTTTGTTTTTGTGCAAGATGGGCCTCTAAGAGGTGCTAGGCTTGGAAAAAGTTTCATAAAACATTCATATACCTTCATATACCCTTTACCACCTTTAGATAACCTTTTCCATGCTCAGAATTCTCATAGATCCAATCCTATAACAAAACATGACAGTGGTGTAGCTTCCTATAGCAATCGTGTAGCACTATGTAAACTTGACCATATTTTCTCCAAAAGCTTGATTTTTGTCTCTTAGCCTTGAATAATTTCCCCTAGGCTATGAAACCATGATTTAGTAGGACCAAATACCACTTAAGACCCACCTTTTCTTCACTGCAACAAAATTCTACAATTAGGGTTAGAGGAAAGATTTCTAAATTTGAAATATAATGAAGACTTTCTCATTGTCACATGAAATTATTAGTGAAGTTTGTCACTAAAACAAAATATCTTTGAACACAATGATTAAAGTTTGACTTACAAATGCAAAGTAATTTATCCTAAAATGTTTCTATTTCTGCAAGTAATATAGCATTTACATTCCTCCAATTAGGGTTATAATTTACATTTGGATTAGTAGCATCTTCATTCCTTTTACAACTACAATAATATTTCCATTCCTGAAATTAGCATAGAACTCTCTTTTTATGTAATTTCTTCTTTGATTCGGTTGATAGATTGGTCTATGTATGCCTTGGTCTGCTCCATTGCTTGAAGGTGGAATGAGTATAACTTAACCTACTGTGCATATAGAACTATCATCTCTTAAGTGTGTATGAACCCCGAGTTGATAATTAAAGTTGGTAACCTTTGGATTTGCAACACTCTTGTTGTAAGACTGGGGATCATCACTTTTTGGTGCTATTTTCTAGGAGGTGTTCAACTAGGTGTTGTTTATACTTAGAAATTTCCTTTCTTTTTCATCTTTTTGTTGTTTTGCATCAACATTGTTTGGCTTGAAAAAAAATAAAAAGAAAAAAGCAAAAAAAAAAAAACAAAATCTTTCATGGCTCGTAGGAGTAAGGATAATCAAGGGAAGTTTCTACAAAAAAACTCGCCCATTCAAGTAGTCAACCTTCACTCTTCTTTGGTGATTGTGAAATTTCCACTCTAACCACAGGGGAGTTAGAGAATCCTTTAAGTGAGCAACCTGAAATATTTGAAGAACCCATAGGGGAGGAAGAACCTACATCACTTATCAAAAACATGTTTGAGAATAAGAATACTGAACTCTTCCCTATCTGAGAAACCAATGTGGAAGCCAATATGAAGAATATAAGCCCCATTGCTCTTCCACACTTCCATGGCCTAACGTTTGAGGACCCTTACACATTCATGTTCAAGTTTGTTGTAGTTTGTAGGACCTATGATTATATTTATGATGAACCGGAGTTGAAGTTGTTTCCCCCCACCCCAAGTAATACTAATTTCTTCTACTATTTTGTTGACTTTAGAAACTATTTTGACAATGTTCCTTGAGAGAAGCTATGGTAAAGGCTCGATGAAATAATGGTTCCTCTTAAGTTAAGGGTCATTGTTATTAGATGATATGAGATTTTTATTACCAAGCTTAAGACCACCGAGGGTTGGTCTAATGACATTAAATTCAACATCGGTGTTAGGCAAGGATGTCCCCTATCCCCTACCCTTTTTGGCATCTACTTGACAAGCTTGAGGAATGCTTAGAAGTTGTTAAATGTGAGGCACCCAAGCTTGTTGGTTTAGTCATTACTCTTCTTCTTTATGTCAATGATATCGTTCTTCTTGCCAAAAGTCCCAACAATCTTAGCAAAGAGCTTAAACCCATCCATAATTATTGTATTAAGATGGGCATGACTGTTAATGCTGATAAGACTAAAGTTATGATTAGTAAATCCAAGAAGATCACTTATGACAATTTCATCTATGATAAAAATTACTTAGAGAACATTTCTTCTTACAAATATTTACGTATTGACATTCACCATCAGCTCAGTTGGAACTATAACATTGAGAAAAGGATATTAGGAGGTTGGAAAGATTAGTGTGATCTTGAAAATAATTGTAAGATGATTGATCTTTGGGTTTGGAGTAAAAAAAATCCTCTTCAAGGCTCTCGTCATCCCTATTATTTTATATGGATGTGAGGTGTGGGGTTGTAGTCTATCTAGATATTCTTAGAGAAAGATTGAAATGATCCAAAAGCAATTCATAACCTACAACCTCAAGATTAAAGGTAATACTCCCCACCCTATTCTCTTGATTGAGGCTAACCTTTCCCCCATTAAATGCATGACCGTGTTTAGGTATCTGATGTATAAGAAGAAATTCTACAACATGGAAGTCAAGAGGCTCCCCAAAATTGCTTCTAACTCTAGTCAAAAGCACCTTCAGCTCAAGCGAGGGGGCATAAGGATGCCAAGCCCTGGCTCGACCATTGGGAGATAAGGGAGGAGACCCTCTTGGGAAACAAGGATAATATTAAGAACATCATTACTTCCAAATTTAAGGATAAGTTGTGGAGTGATAAGGAGTTAGAGGGGAAAATAAAGTTAAGGTACTATAAGGAAGTAATCAACCCCACACTTGCTAACCAGAATTACCTTTCTATATTAACTAGTTCTAAGAAGCGAATGAATATTGCAAGGATCATAACTAATTCCCATTAGCTCCATAGTGAAACTAGACGTTGGTCTATTCCAAAGATTCCTTGGAACAAAAAAATGTTCCTCCTTTGCGATACTAAGAAAGTCGAAGACGAAAAGCACTTTCTCTTGGATCGCCCGACCCTTACTCACATTCGTTCTCATTTCCATAACATTTGCCCCACTACCAACCTCCTTGACTTGTTGAGTCAGGAGAACTATAGTGACCTCAGAACGCTTCTTTCCCTTCTTTTCTATAACAAGAATAAAATCTTAAATAATCTCAACTAATCGCTTATTTCTTAAGGTCCAATAGACCATATTGGTCTTAGTGGACGTTAATAATCATCATCATCATCATCATTATACCTATTGCAATCATGGTATTATGCATTCGATTATTTCTTTGATTGGGTATTACTTTGTTTTTTATCCCAAAAAATTGGAGCTCCTCCATAGTTTAACATTGTAAGTTGAGTTTGTCAATGCTAAACTAATAGTGGTCAAGCAAACAAATTAATAGAGTCTTGCCTTGCCAAGGAGTAATAATAAAAAATTGAAATCTTATTAACCATTAATTAATTAAAATGTAACTTAATTATTTTATAATATTTAAATTAATTATAATATTATTAATTAACAAGTTCAAAATTAATAGATATTAATAAATATTGTTAGTTATGGGTTTAATATATTCTTAGTCAAGTTAAATAACTTTATTCAAATCAAATACAATGGGATAAACTCATCAGTAATTAAGTGAAAATTGATTCAAACCATAAATATTTATTTAATATATATTAAAAATAGTTATACACTTCAAAAAATTAACATATATTCATTTAATTATTACACAATTATTTTAAAAATTAGAACCACTTATTTATGTTATCAAATATTTATTGGTTATCACAAAATTTGGTTTAAGCTCATGAAAATGAAATTGAATTTTAACAAATTAATTAAATTATAGTAACAAAATTATATATTTTTATTTAGTATGAATAAGAATCATTAAAAAATATTAATAATAAATTAAAATGGTTATCGAATTTAAACAACAAATAACTAAGTAAATAAAACAACTCCATTTCTAATATTTATATTTTTTTTACGGAATATATTCAACCTATTTTTTTTTTTATAGATATATCTACCCTTTCAAATATATTGATCTACACTTTACAGAGAAAATGTAAAACATTATAGATAACCTTCTCAACAAAAGCATTGTCATTATAATAGGACATTATTGTTGTCGTTGCTTAGGATTAGATTCTCGATAGACACAATACATAATTATAATTAAGAAAATGCCTCAATTTACCAATCAAACAGTAAAACCTAAATGACTAAATTATAAACCTTAATAGTCACTTGAATTCATTGTTTTTAGCTTAATTTGAGTATATTGGAACTATGGTTTTTAGTTTAATCTCACTATATTGAAACGATGTCCTTGAGTAATGTTTGTGACTCCAAACGTCCACTAATTTTCTGAATCAACACTAGTACTATTTGTGACTCCAAACTTCCACTCATTTTCTAAATCAACACTCTTCAAACCCTAACCACAGAAATCTCCAAGCAACAGTGTTTTGTAGTATTCATAATAATTTAAAATAAAGTTCCAATTTATTTAGTTTTTAAGATTTTTTAAATTTACCCAGTGAGATGTACCATATAAAAGTAAGTAAATATAAATTAATGCTATATTTTCCAATCATTTAAATTATCTAATTGTATAATATTTAAACAATTAAATTAAAAGTATTACATAAATAATATATATTATTTTTTATATTTCAAAACACGGTCAATTTCAAATCAGGCCGGTTTTAAAATTCCGAGAGCTTAACTGCCTTACCCTGACATGGTATCAATTACATTCATATCTCACAAGAAAGTGAGAAAAGGTGCAGGCAATACTTCAAACTTGTTGAAATTAATGATGCCTGAGAATTTAAACGTGCACAGATTTTCAAAGCATTCGTGGGAGATTATCAAACTGTCAAACTTCTTCAAGTTGTATTAAGTTTCCAAATGAATGTGGAAGCACTTGCATACTAAAGCAATCACGCATGTCGATGGCTTGGAGATTCCTCAAGTTACCAAATGAATTTGGAAGCATCTTTAGACTCTAGCACCCTCTAAGGTTAATAGTTTGGAGATTTGTCAAGTTCCCAAATGAATCTAGAAGCCTCTGCAAACTAGAGCAGTAGGAGACTTTAATAGTTTGGAGATTCGTCAAGTTCCCAAACGAATATGGAAGCACCCGCAGAAGACAGCACTTGAACATGGCAATAGTTTTGAGATTCGTCAAGTTCCCCAATGAATTTGGAAGCACTTGGAGACTCCAGAACCAAGATAGGTTAATAGATTGGAGATTCGTTAAGTTCCCAAATGAATCTGGAAGCCCCTGCAGACTCAAGCAGTGGTACATTGTAATAGTTTGGAGATTTGTCAAGTTCTCAAATGAATCTGGAAGCACCTGTAGACTAGAGCACCTGAACAGGTCAATAGTTTGGAGATTCGTCAAGTTCCCAAACGAATCTAGAAGCGCATTTAGACTAGAGCACCCAACCAAGTCAATAGTTTCGAGATTCCTCAAGTTCCCAAACAAATCTAGAAGCACTTGCAGACTATTGCAGCAAGATAGGTGAATCGTTTGGAGATTCATAAAGTTCCCAAGCGAATCTGGAAGCACCTCGAGACTAGAGCACTTGAACATGTGAATAGTTTGGAGATTCGTTAAGTTCCCAAAAGAATCTGGAAGCACCTGCAAACTAAAACACTTGGACAGGTGAATAGTTTGGAGATTCATCAAGTTCCCAAATGAATCTGGAAGAACTTGTAGACTAGAGCACTTGGACATATGAATAGTTTGGAGATTCGTCAAGTTCCCAGATGAATCTGAAGCACCTTCAAACTAGAGCAGTAAGACAGGTTAATAGTTTGGAGATTCGTAAAGTTCCCAAATGAATCTGGAAGCACCTGCAAACTAGATCACCCAAACAGATGAATAGTTTGGAGATTCGTTAAGTTCCCAAACAATTCTGGAAGCATCTCTAGACTTGACCAGCCAGAGAGTGAAAGGTTTTCCAAGCTTATTAAGTTTCCAAACGAATCTGGGAACATGTTAAAACTGGAGCACCCCTCGAATTCAAGCTGCCCACAGGAATCTGCATGGTAAGATATTGGAAGTTCGTTAAACTCCCAAAGGAATCTACCAGGGACTCGATTTCAAAACAGGTCCTTAAGTTCGCAAAAAATATTGGTAGGCAGTCCATTTTTAGATATGAATATAAAAAAAGGAAATTGTACCTCCATAGCCCCATAATTCTAAGTCTTTCAACGACTGTAGATGGCAGAGTTCGTCTGGTAAAGTTACATGCCCAGAAAAATACACCACAATTTTCTTGAGATGCCTCAACTTCCCAATGGACTTGGGAACCTCCACATGTCTAGCCTTGATATACAATTCCCTCAATTGCTCCAGTGCCTGCAATCTTTATATTTTCAAAATTGGTTTGATCCCTAGTATGCTAACAATACTAAAGATCAAAGCAAATTCTGAGATAAAAACATCTTATGTCAAGAAATTCAAATGACTACCTGCGATTCATCCAGCCACAGTGTTTCAAGTTCACTCCCCTCTATTCGTATAACTGTTAAATTCTTGAGTGGAATACAATAAGGTAGTCTGGAGTACGGAAAGTTAACCCAACAAAGCCATATGAGTGATATGGCACCGCAAAATATGCTTTCAATGAATTGGCTATCCGAAAAGCACCTTCAGTCCTAATCAGCTACAACCCCCT
>APFE031189433.1:42988-84174 GCA_000404065.3 Pinus taeda
CTATAATTATGATGTATTATGAAATCATTCCTGTATCAGAATAGTTAGTCTGTTAGTTAAAGTTTTGATCTGAGTATGAGAATTCCTACCTCAGCGATGATATAATCTTATACATGTATTTTGTGTTGAAAATTGCAGGTTCTGACCAGGCTCTCCACGAGATAATCATTGAAATGATAAAGTACTTCACCCTTCCTAGATGATATAAAACTCTTATCTATTACAGGCTTCACACTTTAGGGGGCAATCTGTTACACTAAAATTTGTCACCATGACTATCTGCAGTTAGTATGGCTCCATCAACAGTCATAATATCCTCCTTGGCAAGCCTTATAACTCTGCTCTCCATGTCAAACTTCAAGAAAGAGAGAAAGTCATTAAAAAACATGTTTATCTCTGGGTACGCAGGTTCTCTCTACCTTACCTGTGTGTACGCACTCCAAGCTCATAATACCTGCGTACTTGTATGCTCTGTATGTCAAGGGATGGGTGCGTACCCCTGTAAAGGTCAAAAGGCGCGAGTTTCATCTAAAAAAAGTTACTTGTGGTCATTTCTAGAGCATTCTAGAAGATTGTTTGACGTGTATTGAGCGCCTCCAGATGGTTCATGCATCCCTATGAAAGAGGAACTTATCCCATCAAGGGAGGAGCTACCCCATCCAAAAAGGGGAGTATCCCATTGATGTTGGACCTGATTAACTTCCTCTAGAAAACTATAAATACAGGCATTGGGCCAGAGGAGGGGAGGTTGAAAGCTGAACATTCCAAAGGGTAGATGCTGCTGGAATTAGGACTTCCTTGTAGAAGCTTGTGAGGAGAGATTCCCATCCTTTCTTGTTTCATTTGGAAGTGGGTGAGCTTATCAAAGTAAAGGAAAACTCTTGCTGGACCCTGGGAGGAACTTGCACAACACCAAGGCTCAGGTTGTAATGGTTTCTTTTGTTTCCTATTAATACAAATAAGTCCATTCTTCTCAACAATTTGTTCTTAATGAGTTTTTCATATACTCCTTGGTCTATATGTTGAATATGTTTTATTTTATGAGATATTCAGGTGCTATGTAATCGTTTGATTGTTAGTGAATACAGGTTTCGAAGTGAAGGAGGAGCTCATCTGGATCAACGAAGCTGGACTACTACAACAACGTTGGACTACAGGTAGGATCTAAATCACTTGATTTCTCGTATGATAAATGCATGTTTAGAGAAGGATTGCTCTTAATTGTCTTGTTTGTCACTAGAAAGTCTTAGGCTTCTAGGGAGGTTGGTTTTGTCCGCAAGATTAACTCTTTCCGCATGACAATAGCTCCTTGATCGCGATGTTCATAGACACAACTAAATATGGATGGTCTCTGCAATCCAATGTCTAGGTGCTAAAATGGCTAGAGGATTTTATGGAGGGGTTGCAAAAGAGGGAAAATAGCATTACTGAGGAAATGCATAAACTATTAGAATAGACTGAAGCTGTTGAACAAGATCTGTATAATAAATTCAATTATTTCAGAGGGCTCTCAAATACTCAGTTGATTGAAAATTGTGTATGTGAAGGTTATGATATGATTACCCAAAATTTAGATTCCAGCATCCAGCATTTAGAAGTTTGTGTACCCACTGAAAGATATGAAGAGGATATAGTTCCAAGATACAAATAAGCACTATTGAGTGGCTTGAATGGCTACAAGCAATACATTTAGAGAAGTTATAGAAATACTTCCAAAGCGATTCCTCACAAAGTTGGCAGGAGCAATGGACAACTTCCTCATATTATTGGCGCAAAAAAATTTATGCGGGATAACAGTTGTGGGCTAACAGAGGATATGATTTTTTGTATGGATCCTCTAGAATTAGATGCTGAGGCAGAGGGAGAAGGGATATGTTTGGATTCAGAAATGGATGGGACCAGAAGTATTTTAGAGTCTGATTAGTCTGGAACATAATCAGATAAAGACGACCAGGTTGGAATGGAGCTTGCAGTTTCAACTGCTCTTGATTTCAAAGCTATGCGTGAGGTTGCACTTCGTAGTGCATGCATACCTTACGATGATATTTTGTCCAATTCTAAGATCGTTTCTGGTTGTGACAAAAACATTGGCATTGACACTTCTGCTTCATAGGTTGTTACCCTCGATAGTCTCAGGTATCGGAAGTTCCCAATTCCCAGTCTATCCTTGGTAATGAGGAATCTCAGTCACTCCTATACATGCAAGCATAACTAGAAAATCAATGGAAGCAACTACACACCAGGTTGTTTCAAGTAGTTTTAACAGAAAAGTTCATCCAGATAAGGTTGTAGGAGGCCTCTTTGATAGTGAGGCTTCTCTGTAGGAGGCCTCTTTGATACAAATAAGCATTATTGAGTGGCTTGAATGGCTACAAGCAATACATTTAGAGAAGTTATAGAAATACTTCCAAAGTGATTCCTCACAAAGTTGGGTGGAGAAATGGACAACTTCCTCATATTATTGGCACAAAAGAATTTATGTGTGATAACAGTTGTGGGCTAACAGAGGATATGATTTTTTGTATGGAGCCTCTAGAATTAGATGCTGAGGCAGAGGGGGAAGGGATATGTTTGGCTTCAGAAATGGATGGGACCAGAAGTATTTTAGAGTCTGATTAGTCTGGAACATAATCAGATAAAGACGACCAGGTTGGAATGGAGCTTGCAGTTTCAACTGCTCTTGATTTCAAAGCTATGCGTGAGGTTGCACTTCGTAGTGCATGCATACCTTACGATGATATTTTGTCCAATTCTAAGATCGTTTCTGGTTATGAAAACAACATTGGCATTGACACTGCTGCTTCATCGGTTGGTACCCTCGATAGTCACAGGTATCGGAAGTTCCCAATTCCCAGTCTATCCTTGGTAATGAGGAATCTCAGTCACTCCTATACATGCAAGCATAACTAGAAAATCAATGGAAGCAACTACACACCAGGTTGTTTCAAGTAGTTTTAACAGAAAATTTCATCCAGATAAGGTTGTAGGAGGCCTCTTTGATAGTGAGGCCTCTTTGTAGGAGGCTTCTTTGATACAAATAAGCATTATTGAGTGGATTGAATGGCTACAAGCAATACATTTAGAGAAGTTATAGAAATACTTCCAAAGCGATTCCTCACAAAGTTGGGTGGAGCAATGGACAACTTCCTCATATTATTGGCACAAAAGAATTTATCCGGGATAACAGTGGTGGGCTAACAGAGGATATGATTTTTTGTATGGATCCTCTAAAATTATATGCTGAGGTAGAGGGGGAAGGGATATGTTTGGCTTCAGAAATGGATGGGACCAGAAGTATTTTAGAGTTTGATTAGTCTGGAACATAATCAGATAAAGACGACCAGGTTGGAATGGAGCTTGCAGTTTCAACTGCTCTTGATTTCAAAGCTATGCGTGAGGTTGCACTTCGTAGTGCATGCATACCTTACGATGATATTTTGTCCAATTCTAAGATCGTTTCTAGTTATGACAACAACATTGGCATTGACATTGTTGCTTCATTGACACTCCTATACATGCAAGCATAACTAGAAAATCAATGGAAGCAACTACACACCAGGTTGTTTCAAGTAGTTTTAACAGAAAAATTCATCCAGATAAGGTTGTAGGAGGCCTCTTTGATAGTGAGGCCTCTTTGTAGGAGGCCTCTTTGATACAAATAAGCATTATTGAGTGGCTTGAATGGCTACAACCAATACATTTAGAGAAGTTATAGAAATACTTCCAAAGCGATTCCTCACAAAGTTGGGTGGAGCAATGGACAACTTCCTCATATTATTGGCACAAAAGAATTTATGTGGGATAACAGTTGTGGGCTAACAGAGGATATTATTTTTTGTATGGATCCTCTAGAATTAGATGCTGAGGCAGAGGGGGAAGGGATATGTTTGGCTTCAGAAATGGATGGGACCATAAGTATTTTAGAGTCTGATTAGTCTGGAACATAATCAGATAAAGAGGCCTCCTACAACCTTATCTAGATGAACTTTTCGGTTGCGCTATCTACCTCTATAATAAATGAATACCTTAGTTTGCACTCACAGCCTATGGATGGTTCTCACAATGTCAAAGGTGGTAGTTTCAATGAAAAAGAAAAACTAAAAAGCTCAACACATCCTGAAGAAATAAACTCTTTTGTGGAAGGTCAACAAGATCCATGTTAATCTGGTTCAAATTACATGAGCAGCAAAGTCAATGTAACAATAATTTCTCAAGCCTTTTGGATAATAAGGAAGTTTCAACTTCTTCTGGATTCAATAAATCTACTCCTTTGTTGTCACTGCCCACTACTTAAATTTCTAAAAAAAAATTGATTCTGAGAAAATGAACTTTCGGAGTATTGGCAACAAGACAAAAGAACCCATAGCTGGTCAGGAACCCGATAAGGATCTTTTTGGTTCAAGAAATTTCATTAGAAAATTTGAAGGGCCATTATTTTCAGGTGGACCCTTTGATGATGAAGATGAATTAGTTTCCTCTCGTCCATTGGAATCTACCCATGTCTAGTCACAACCATATGTTCCAGAGAGATTATATGGTTCTAATTTAGATGAAAATAAAAATTAACTAAGTCCATCCAACAGCATTAGCAGTACTCTGGATCAAACTACATCTAATTCATCAGATAAATTAATCACAACTGATACTCAAGTCTCTACAAAAAGTAGATCTCAATTTTCAGGGACAGAACAACTTGAAAAGATATTGGCTTTAAATAATGAGTTTTCTATTGGTGCACCTCAGTTTCCAAAAGCAAATAATGGCAAGCAATCTCTGAAGGAAAGGCTATCACTATTGCAGAAATGTCTCTTTGACAGTGGAGAAAATGATGAAGATGATGATCCTAGTGATCCTTTTAGGGCACCATCTTTCATGGGGTAGAAACTAAGATTAAATGATAGGGCCCTTGAAAGTGAAAGTAATATTCTACAAGAGTCATCTAATGATGGAGTTGAGTTTAATGTTCAAAATACAATTCTTACAGATTCTTCAGACCCACATAAGGTTGAGCAATTTCATAGTACAGGAGAATCTGGAAGAATTCAAGACACGTTAAACATTGGGCGATTATCATTCAAATATAAGTGGAGTAAAAAAAAATAGGAGTTGAAGGAAGCGGATTTAATTCAGATGACAACAAAAGTTTGGAACACCTATGAATTTGACTGTCAAAGATAAATTGGATCCAAAAAAAAAATGTCCTTTTAGCTTACCTGTAACGCCATTCAGTAAAGAAGATTTGCTTAATCAATTTCTAATTGCAGTGCCCAGAAAAGATCACTCGGATTATGATTCAGATTCCTGGTCAAACTCTAGTGTTGATAAAACTATCAAAAGTTATATTCTAGATGTAAAATCCAACACAATCAATAGTAGCTCTTGTGAAAAAGAAGTTTTAGAGGCCAAAGGCATTTCATATCGAGAAAGAGACTCTACTTTTGTGCTACGAGAGGAAGGTTCTATACATTCAACTCAAGATGGCTTACTTTTGGAACCTACTTATGGTGGCACAGAGTACTTTTCAACGAAACAAGAATATTCTAGGAAGGATGACTCCTCTCTTCCTGTTAACCTAATGGAATTTGAACCTCTTCTAGTTGATCAGCATGTGGATGTAAGAAGGTTTGTGATACGAACTGAAGAAGCCTTTTCTATTCTTGTCACTGATGTTTCTAATTTATTTTGTGGTTCTCTCATTTTAGTTTTAAATCTTGGTCTAATATCCTTTTAAAGAGAATTTAGGTGATGTTTATTTGCAATTCATGATGTTTTCTAAATTATGATTCAGGCTATTTGGCTTCCAATAACTCTTTTAGCTGGCATACATTTGGTATGGAAATAATGTTTCAGTTGTCCTCAAATCAAGATTAGATATGGTTTTCCATATGCCTATATTTTCATGTCAAGTTGAGGATCTCTTCATCTATTAATAATTCTGCAGTAGAAAAAATTGAATTGACTAATGAATCATGATACTTTGTTTCATCTGCTGACAATTTTAGGTGATTGTGAAAGGGAAGTATAAATTTTAGATAGAAACCAAACTGTCTCACAACGTTCTAAACCCAACTCACATTGCACTTTCATCATTTGACAACTAGCCCTTGGGACCTTCTTCAACCCCGGGATGAGATGATTTGACATCAAGGTGCCAAACAACTCCATGAATAAGTGCTCTAGGGATTCATCATGTTCAGACACTAGAATATTAATACAAAGCCACTCGCCATTTAGTCTATCCAAGAGTTGAGTTGAACATGTTCTGATATTGATGTTCAAGGAAGAAAACAATGCAGTAACAGAATAATGCATTCAAGTAATGAACAAATAAATTAACTTACAGAATAATACGTTGTCTTGCTTTGAATCATTGACAAATAATAACTCTTTACAAGAAAACAAGTGGGGACACAATATGGCTAGGTCTCACCAACAATGGTTAAATCCCAACAAAATTGCCTCAATGTATTAGGAAAATCAAATCACTAACATACAAATCAATAGAAGAATGTAATTTGTTAGGGCACGTTACTTCATATCAAACATCAGGACATGTACACAATGACTGTAGCAGCGGTACCAACAATTACTTGAATTTCCCCGAATGACACATCTCCCCCAAATTTCAACCGTAGCACCAACAGTAAATAATCTAAATCATAGCGACTAACATTTACCTTATAGTAGGAGTCCTGGAAATGCAAGTTGTGATGCTCTGATAATGAAACATATGAAACATCACTACTATTGATTGCTAGTTCACCATAACAGTCAGCCATATACCAGGATTGCAGCTATGATGCCTGGGTGGGTCATGCAAGGCACTAATGCTAACATTTTAATTCAACATAATATAATCTAATCAGATGGCTAATCAAACCTCTAACAGAATCCAATAACAAAGGGTAGGGGTTACATCCTGACCACCATACTAAGATAAGTAATATATGAACAATGATTTGCACACTAACTGATATGATCAATACTTACTAAAATTTAGGTCTAACAATGGAGCAAGTGGGAACCCCTGGGAATCCATAGGACTTTTAGAAATGTGTGCTACATACTAAAATGTAAAATCAGAACGGTTAAAAAACCAACCTCTGCATGACTATGGCCTACCTTTTATGTGGAGGTGAAGTAATGTATTGTTATCACCAATCCGCTCCTTTTGTGGGGTAGCAATATAGAGACAGTTCTGGGTCATAGCAACACTATGAGAAAGTCATAAAGGGTGAATGTGGGTACCCAATAATGACAGAGTTGTGTTTGAGCCATCTCAAATTCAATTGTAAAACCCCAAAATCTTAAATCTTCAAGGACCGTTAATTTCTACTATTCAAAACAGAAGAACACCAACAAATCCTCCACAAGGGATTGACCCCTCAAGACCGGCTCTTTATTGGAAAAGGGTTGATCAGAAATTTATTAGGTTGAAGGAGATGAGGGGAAAAAGAAGGTAAGTACACACATGATATCAACACCACCCTTGAAGACCTATCTGGTTACATTGTCATGGACCCAACTCTTTGCAGCTACTTTGGACATGCTTAGGATGTGCAGCATCTCATTTGGAACACCCACCATGACGTGTATCTTGCTACCAGTGAGATTCTGCACTACTTTGGGCTCTGCATAAAATATCTTCACTTTACTGATATTCTTAGCCTTCGGCATATTCACAACAATCAGCAGAGACAGTCTATGTGAGGATAAGGTCCCCCAATTCACTCCTTGGTCACTGCGTTCTACTACTGTGACTATTGTTGGTAGCATAAAATGCAAAGATACCCATAAGCAAACTAAGCATCTAGACACCAAGACTATACATGATCCCATATCTAGGCTACTGTACAAAACTGTGTTTGGATGAATGGAATGGAACTAAAAGGAATCACATGCAGAAAATGAAAGAGAAAAGCTTTACAGTCCATCATGGGACATGGTGAAAGCTTTCTGCCATGATTCAACTCAGGGAAATTCATAATGCATCTGCCTAGGCTAGGCCGCTAAACAGGCTTGAGTCTCTAAACACTGATTTACAGCACTGAGAAATTAGTGGCTCTCCAAAGAAGACTTTCCACCTTCCCCTTTCGATTAGCAGAGTATTCTAGTTTCATTGTCCACTCGTTGTGTGTGGAAGGGAACAATATGTGAACGTTCTTATCTCTTCCGCATAAAATACTATGGGAGTTCTGACAAGCCTTTGGGAAGGTTCTTAAGGGATGATTTATTTGACCAGAGTTATCAGTGTCGTTCTTGTGATGCACCAACAAAATATCATGTGCATTGCTATACTTGTAAGCTAGGTAGCCTCACAATATCTGTCAAACGTCTCATTGAGACCATTTTACCAGTTGAAAGGGAGGGAAAAATATGGATGTGGCATCTATGTCTAAAATGCATAAGAAAATGTAAAGCTCCATAACCAACTCAAAGAGTAGTGATGTCGGATGTTGCATGGGGTTTATCCTTCAGAAAAATTATGGAGCTTACTTTCTCCAACCATGTTGCAGCAAGTAGAGTGGCCAGTTGTGGCCATTTCTTACATAGAGTCTTCCTTCGCTTTTATGGGTTTGGAAAAAAATGATAGCATGCTTCCGCTATGCTTCTATACACGTCCATTTTGTGCATTTGCCACCTCCAAAATTATAATTTAATGATCCAAACCAACAAGATTGGCTCAGAAATGAGGCAGCGATGGTTGGGATAAAAAAAACAAGAATAAATAAAATGATAGAGAACTAAAATCTAGGCTTCTACCTGCAAACACCAATTTTTCTTCCTTGATGTCAATTATCCCTCGAAAACCAAAAACCTTTGCGGTTTTCTAAGAGAGAATCTCTGGATTTGCAGGATTGCAAGCTTTTGAAGCGAGAAATCAGCAACAACCAAAAGGAAAACTATTGCAATGGAATAGGAGGAGGAGACAAATTGAAAGGGAAAAAAATGAAAAAGGCGGCCTTGGGCTTGAATAAAACAATCGAAAAGACACATGAGGAAAAGGCGTTGACACATTGTCAGTAAAGGAGGATTACGACCAATACCGTATGGTAGCTACAGTTTAATAAAGCTAAGATGTCGATAGGGGCTGAGTTGATTGGTAAAGAAGGGTGTTGTTATTTGCTCCACCATGGTTCAAATCATCCGAGTAGCATGTTTCCCCTTATGAGCCAGTGCACCTATGTAAACAACCATGTTATTGTGGTTGGGGTAAGGTGTAAGTTCTAAGAACTTGGAAAAATAGATACCTCTGCTCACAGCTGCTTAGATGAAGGAGTGCCACTGTTAGGCCTCATATTTGAAACTTGCTCTGATAAGGTCCTCTACAGAACTAAAATTCTCAATTTCGAAATGCAATAAAAGGGCAATAATTTATTTTCTGACACGACATTTAAACGATGATAATTTATCATTTAAAATCTAATTCCTACAATTTAAATAGTAAACATTTCATTTCAATCACTTACATGAGTAATCTATGCATAAATAAATACCTGTATCGATAGCCCGGTGGAGATGCCCTTGAGTTGCTGCTTCTGCTAGAATGCTCCTCTTGACTACTGACTAGATTTACCTCCCAAGAAACCTCCACACGTTCCCTAGCCCTCTGAGCCCAAGTCCACCCAAATGTAGTGTGTCTAAGATGAATAATACTCCCCTCCTCTCTCTCAAACAATTCCTCCAAAACCACAGGCAAACCAAAACCAAAAGCAAGACCAAGCATCCCCTTCCTCCCCTCATACTTCCCCTTTTATGCCCCCTTCTCTTCTCCACCTCTCATTAACGTCATAACTTCTCCCTCATCCTTACATTTGAATTCTATTCTCCCAGGTAAACATGAAAGGACATTTGGGAATGTGATATGAATATAAAATTAGGTAATTAATTGGAGAGGACCATGTCTTCTCCCAAGTAAATATTTTGGGGATGAGAGATGAATATATAAATTGGTAATTAATTGGAGAGGACCATGTCTTCTCTCAAGTAAATCTGAGAGGACATTTTGGGAATGTGATATGAATATAAAATTGGGTAATTAATTGGAGAGGACCATGTCTTCTCCCAAGTAATTGTGAGAGGACATTTTGGGGATGAGAGATGAATATATAAATTGGTAATTAATTGGAGAGGACCATGTCTTCTCCCAAGTAAATCTGAGAGGACATTTTGGGAATGAGGTATGAATATATATATAATTTGGTAATGAATTGGAGAGGAATATGTCTTCTCAAAATTTAAAAATTTGAGGAGGTAGATAACAAAATTTATATCAGTACAAAATTTACAGTTTCACCAATGTAGGTATGTACCAATATTTATTGATAATTATAAGTCCATATTTTAAAGAAATTTAAACACTTAGTAAAATTTGCAGGATAAGATTAAATAGGGCATTATAGATGCTTTGCTAGTTGAGTAACATCGCCCCTTCAAATTCTGTAACTTTTTCATCCAACCCAGTTGGATATCTAGACACATGTAATGGCCTTTTAACTTTTTTTAATACTCCTTCCACGACCTATTGAAGGAGCTATTGCCCATTGCTAAAATCAAATTATGAGTCAGAAATGCCTATAATATGAAGTGTCTATCAGTCCAACAAGTTAAAAGGTAGAGAGTAGGAGGGAGAGTTGGAGTACTGACCCATTATACGTCTCCATATTGAAACCTTTTATTTTTGTAGCATCAGTGAGAGCCTTCCACCATTTCTAGATGGTGCTGGGGTTGTATCATGATTTAGAATCGAACATTCTCTTGCTTTCGAGTGTTTGCATGTCTCGACCATAGACTCCTTTTCTTGGCTTGCATTCCCCATCGAAGATCTGCAGGCTTGACAACATCATAGAAGACCAGAATAATAGTCGATCCCGATTCGAACATGAGCAAGAGCTCATCAAGACACCAATTTGACTCTGCATATCTGGGAGAGAAAATAGCGATATGCACCAAATCTGTTTGAATGGCACTCCGGATTTGTGGAGTTATATACTCTCCTCCTTGCAATTCATCTTCGTCGAGAAATACTCACAATCCATGTTTGATAAGGCAATCATAGAGATGTTTGATAGGGCAGTTGGGACCCCTGTGCTTAATGAAGATATGAAATACATAGTTGTCGGTGATGGTGTTTGCATATGAGGTGGATGCCATGGAAGACAGAGTAGCAATAACATCAATGTAACCTCAAGAGTCTCCTCCTCGTCTGACTGATCTCTCAAACGGAAAAGTGGCTACCCATTGATCTCTCTTTCTCAATATTCGCAATTGAGATTTATGTTTAGTAGACTAAATTTGTTAATATAGAACGAAATTTGTTAATGGTCACGTAACAGTGGGCGTCTTATATCCATTTTTGCCTTTACATAATTTGTGTGAATGTAGCGCATATCTAAAATAAAATAACCTTAAATTATTGCAAGTTGTCACAGTGCCATATACTTAGTCAAATACTTATTATTAAAATGATATACTTTGTAAAATAATTATTTTAAAATGATTCTTCATAGGCGTTATTAGGCAACTCTTCTTTATCTAAACATTAAATTCAAAATATTAACTTAAGTTGTCGCTCACTGATATACTTTGTCAAACAATTATTATTAAAATGGTATATTTTGTCAAATTATTATTATTAAAATGATTTTTGTTTGGAGTGCTATATATTTTATGGGACTTCTTGCTTTTTCATCTGCTTGATGTATTTGACTTTTTTTTTAAAAGCTTTAAAATAAATACTCTCAATTTCTCAACAAATCCCTAGCTAAATAGATTAAATTGATTCTTTTTCGAACGGCCTTCCTCAAATTATTATTATTAAAATAATTCTTCGAAAAAGTGTGATATACTTGTTCAAATAATTATTGTTAAAATAATATACTTTATCAAACCATTATTATTAAAATGATTCTTCTTCGGAGATATTCAGCCACTCTTCTTTATCCAAATATTAATTTAAGTTGTCACTCAGTGCAATATACTTCGTGAAATAATTATTATTGGACTGATTCTTCTCCCGAGTTATTAGGCAACTCTTCTCTATCAAAATATTCAAACTTTCCTGCGAGTTTATCCCAGTTAAGTATGTCGGTTTAAGTTTCAAATTCAAATTACATAAATTCCATAATGAAGGGTTTGAAATAAAGTATTTAAATTTTAATCAACATGGTTTTCTTAATTATAATATTTATTATTGATTAATTTAAATTAATTTTAATTTTTTTATATAAATGTATATATTAATTCTATCTATAAAATATAAATTATAGATTTAATTGTTATGAAGTTTAATTTAGTTTTTATTCAAAAGAAAAGTGAAAGTCAATTGTAAAAGATAAAAAAAAAAAAAAATCAAAAATCATTAAACATAATTGAATTTAATATAATTTTAATAATAACATTTTACAATTAAATACCTTGATGGGATCGTAATTGAAGATAGTGGAGGTTGAGTCCATGCACATGACATATAAGATGTATGTGTCCATAAGCATGACATACAAGAGGTGTGTGTGGCAGGATACACCACAGTCGATCCATGTGAACAGAGCTAGCCTGCTCGTGTGCACTTAAACGGAGGTCCACCAGAAATCGGTAGTCTACGGAATTAAATGAGAATTGTTATGATACTTTGGCAATGAGAATTCAGAGTGCGAGACTCGGAGTGATGGCATGATGATACGTTTTGGAGGGGGGATAAGGCAACTTGTTGCTCCTTAGATGATGTCAGAGGTGGTTTCTAGTTGCAAGAGGGAGTCGTCAGTCCTCTATTCCTGTATATCTTCTGGCTTTCTCTGTGGCACCTTCTTAATTAGGCGAGCTTCTATAACCCAATTCACTAGCGAGCCTCCTTTGGTATCTTGATTGATTTGTGGTCTGTTGTTGGGTACATTCAAAGGGGATTTGGGGAAATTCTTACCCCAATTGCTTGTCGTTGTTCTGGGCTTATGGTGTGGGGTGGCTCGTCAGTTCAAGGGTGTAGCAGTGCACTGTCTTTGGTGGGATAGCACACTCAGGCACCTCAACTCAAGAAGGTGTTCCTTACGAAGGTCGAACTGGGGCAGGGCAACCAGTACAAAGCAAGAAGAAGGTTTGGAGACGAAGGTTATCGGGCTTGGGGGGGAGCTTTTATTTCTGACGTGGACGTGTTGCGATGTTGCTGGTGCTGCAATGTTATTGGTGTTGCGGTGTTGGTGGTGTGGTGGTGGTGTTGGTGTTGTGGTGTTGCTAGTGTTGGACATGTTGCGGTGGTGTAGTGGTGATGTTGCAGTGGTGTAGTGGTGTTGCAGTGTTGTTGGTGTTGCAGTGGCGAAAGCGACCAAAGAGCTTGAGAGGTTTTGTGTTGCAGCGTGCGCATGGCACCACGATGTAGCTCACTCTTATGTGGAAGTGGAAGGGGGTCGGTCATAGAGCCCAAACCTCAATGTCGATACCAAAAGTGGGAAGAGATGGGGCAGAGCTTAAAGGAAACCATGATCTTGCAGGGACCCTGTCATGAATGCTAGCCACTACCGAGGAAGAGGAACAATCCCTCTTACGCCACCAAAGGTCAATCACACCAGTCTGTGAAAATGAAGTTGGAAGCCTATGAGAAAATTCATCAGGAGGAGCATGAGGCAGTCATGGCAGCCTTGGCTTAAATCCAATATTTCCAGTGTCAACTTCAGGAGCAAGTGGTGGTGGTCTGACGAAGACATATGCGCATTCTTGACAAGCTAGAGCAGTTGGAGGCTTGGCTAGCTCATCTGGAGCAACACATCAGCTGACTGTTTCGCCCCCCTCCTCCACCTAGGATGGGTCTAAACAACTCAACTTCTATCAACTCTAATGGTTGAGTATGTGTTTTTGTGTTCTATTCATTTTGTCAGTCTTCTGGCATATTTTTCCCTTACAATTATGATCGATTAGCTTATGTCTTTTTTGAACTATTTATTTTACACTGATGGTAATGGTTATCAAACTCGGTCAAAGTGAAACTGACATACCTTTTAACAATAACCTTGTAGATATTTCCTTCTACCACTAATAAAATGTTCCTACTTAAAAAAACATTTTACAATTAAATAATTGTTTTTAATCCTGAATTTACCTAACTTCATTTGAAAAAACTAAAAAAAATACAAATAAAAATTATACTTAAAAAAATACCAAAAAAATTAATGAATTGTATATAATATTTGTTATTTATTAATTTGAATGTGTATTTATTATTTTTTAAATAAAAAATCAAATATTTTTTTTATATAAATATATATTAATTCAAGTATAAATTAATTATTAATTAATATTTATGAAAATTTAATTCCATTTTTATTTAAAATGGTGAAATTTAATTGTGAAATATAAAAACTTTTTAAAAACATTCGAATTTAATATGTTCTACATAATAACATTTTATAATGCAAACTTCACTTGAAAATAAAATAAAATAAATTATATTTTAAAAAAATTACCAAATGAGTTAAAAGTTATATACCTTCACTGATTAATAGAATTATTGTCCTATACTGTTTATAGATTTATTAGTTCACACAAAAATCTTATGTGTTTTTTCCTAATTTAATATTATGTATTTATTTATTATTATTATATATATTTTTCATTTATTTATTATTATTATTTTTAAATGTTAAGATTTATTTATTTCTCTTAACTTCTAAGAATTGAAGTGCATTCTTAATTTAAGACCCTCACACGTGTAATAAATTTATATCTTTAAATGAATATTGGAGGAAGGTAGTTGAAGTGAGCCAGGGAAAGCCAAAACGAACCGACGGAGACCTGATGCGAGAACCGTATTGACATCATGCCAATGGATGTTTGTCACATACTGTTGGGCGGACCTTGGCAATACGATAGGAAAGTGACACACGATGGAGTGACGAACTATTATAAATTCGTGAAGGATGGAATCAAGCATATGCTTGTGCCCATCAAAGAAGAAGGGGCAGCTAAGACAAGTGAAACTAGAGCATTGTTAGTGAGTGGAAAACAATTTTTAAGATAGGTTGAGGACAGTGAGATAGGTTACGCAGTGGTGAAGAAGGCAAGGACAGTGTTATTGCATACAGAGATAAAAGATTTACCTATGGAGATACAACAAATGTTGGAGGATTTTACGGACATCGTTGTAGATGACTTGCCAGACAAGTTACCCCCCAAAAGGAGCATAATTCATCACATTGACTTCATACCCGGAGCCAGTTTTCCGAACAAAGCAGTATACCAAATGAGCCCCAAGGACAATGAAGAAATCAGGAAGCAGGTGCAAGAACTGTTGGACGAGGGATTGATAAGAGAAAGCTTAAGCCCTTGTGTTGTTCCAACAGTCCTTGCTCCCAAGAAGGGAGGAGAGTGGCGGATGTGCACCGACTTAAGGGCCATCAACAAGATCACCATTCGGTACAGGTTTTCGCTACCATATATGGATGATATGATGGATGGTTTAAGTGGGGTAGCGTATTTCTCCAAGATAGAATTGAAGAGCGGGTACCATCAGATATGAATACGTGAGGGGGATGAATGGAAGACAACCTTTAAGGCGAATGAGGGGTTGTACGAATGGCTAGTCATGCCATTTGGGCTGAGCAATGTGCCCAGTACATTCATGAGATTAATGAATGAGATGCTGAAGGAGTATATTGGGAAGTCTATGATAGTTTATTTGCATGACATAATCATCTTTAGCAGGACAAGAGAAGAACACCTTCAACATGTGCATAAGGTGCTGGAGAAATTACAGCAGAACAAACTGCTAATAAACTTGAAGAAATGTACTTTTCTGCAGAAGGAATTGATTTATTTGGGGTTTGTAATAGCAGAGAATGAATTGAAGATGGATCCGGAGAAGGTGGCAGCGATAGTGAACTGGCCATCTCTCAAAAACTTATTTGAGGTACGTAGCTTTCACAGATTAGCAAGCTTCTATAGAAAGTTCATAAGGAATTTCAACGAGATTTGTGCGCCAATGCTAGATACTATTAAGAAGGCCAACCAGCCTTTTCGGTGGACAGCAGCAGCGGAGAGATGTTTCCAGTTGTTAAAGAAGAAGATTACTGAGAGGTCGATCCTACGATTACTAGATTTCAAGAAGTTATTTCAAGTTCGTTGTGATGCCAGCGGGACAGCAATTGGAGTTGTTCTCAGTCAAGAGGATAAGCCTATAGCATTTTTCAACGAGAAGCTAAATGAGAGTAGACAAAAATACTCATCGTATGATAAGGAGTTTTATGCGGTCATACAGGCACTAAAACAGTGGAGGCATTATCTGTTGGGAAATGAGTTCATGTTGTTTTCAGATAAGTCTGCATTACAGTACATAATGCAGTAACACAAACTGAACCACAAACACGCCAAATGGGTGGAGTATCTGTAGAGTTTCAATTTCATATTGAAACATATTAGTGGGCAAGCTAAAAAAGTAGAAAATGTGTTGAGTAGGAAAGCTCTACTTCTGCAGGAAAGCACTGTGCAAGTGCTGGGGTTTGAGCACTTATGAGATTTGTACCAGATGGATGCAGACTTTAAGGAGGCCTATGAGGCATGCCAAAACCCCTTGGTGAGGGATAACAACCGTTGGTTAGATTACACTTTTCAGGAAAATTTGTTGTTTAAGGGAGGGCAACTGTGCATACCAGACTGCTCGATGAGGGAGAACATTATTCGAGAAAAGCATAGCGGAGGTTTGTCTAGAAATTTCATCGTGGATAAAACAGTCGAGCAGCTCATACACTTTTACTTTTGGCCAAGGATGCAGAGGGATGTGCGGCGATTCGTAGCCAGATGCAAAGTGTGCCAGTTAGCAAAGGGTCATAGTCAGAACATAGGACTGTATACACCATTACCCGTTCCAGGCAGAACATGGCACTCAGTCAGCTTGGACTTCGTCTTAGGCCTACCTAAGACACAACGAGGATACGATTCGGTAATGGTGGTAGTGGACAAATTCTCAAAAATGGAACATTTTATTCCTTGCAAGAAAACTAGTGATGTCACCCACGTGGCCCACTTGTTTTTTAATGAGATTGTGAAGTTATCCGATTACCCAAATCCATCTTGTCAGACAGGGACATGAAATTTATGGGACATTTTTGGCATACCCTATGGAAAAAGATGAATACTCAACTGAGTTATAGTTTTGCTTACCATCCGTAGACGGACGGACAAACAGAAGTTGTAAATAGGAGTTTAGGAAATCTGCTACGAAGTCTAGTGGGAGAGAACTCGCGGATGTGGGATCGAGTGCTGGCACAGGCATAATTCACTTACAACGATTCACCTAACCGTAGCATAGGTTTGAGCCCTTTCCAAATCCTCTATGGCATGCATCCTCGCGGAGTGCATGAACTGCGGGATCTTGGACTGCAAGAAAGGCGGAGCACAAACAGAGAAGATTTCACTAACGCGATGAGGGATTTGCATGAACATGTTAAACTTAAATTGCAGGACAATAGCTTAAAGTACAAACAACAAGCAGATTTGCGGAGAAGGGAGGTACAGTTCGATGTAGGAGACGAAGTCCTCGCACATTTTCGCAAGGAACGTTTTCCTAAAGGTATGTACAATAAGTTAAAGTACAAGAAAATAGGACCCTGCAAAATCCTTCAGAAGTTTTCAGCAAATGCCTATGAGATCCAGTTGCCACTAGGAATAGGCATTTCGCCTATTTTTAATGTAGCAGACCTATTTCCCTACACGGCTGACCTAGAAGAGAAGGAAGAAGATGGAACCATGCGACCCACACGGAACACCCAAGATGAAGGAGAAGCTTGGAAGAGAGAGATGCCTTACGTTCAACCTCCTGAGATCGAGAGCATTCTCGACACTCAGGTGGTGAAATGAACTCGGCGGAAGGAATATTTACAGTACCTGGTCAAGTGGAAGAACCGTCCAATTGAGGACAGTTCGTGGCTTGATGCCAGGCAGATCGAACAGACAGGTACTTCTGTCGACAAGCTCATGGACCAGAGCCATGATTTCCTTTTGCCCCGGGAGCCTAATGTAGGAGCATCTAGCTCGCCATGACCGGGTGAAGTCTCAGCCAGGACAAAGAACAATGAATTTACTTTTATTAGTTTTTATGATGATCAACAGGAAATTAGGTAGGATTGTTAATTTTATTTACTTTCATTTAATTAAGGACCATTGCATAGTTAGGATCTAGTGTTGTCTGTTGTTAGCAAATCAGGATCATCCTTTTTTATTTTAAAAGGAAAAGAGAAGACAAATTTACTGGGAGAAGAAATCTTGTCGTAATATAGGACAACTGATTAACAACCAAATAACTGTAAAAACCCAACTGAAAGAACAATCATACAGTTTCATTAACTAGAACTAAGTAGCTATAAATGTAAAAAAACAAGACTATAGAGGGGTTCAGTCCAGAGAAGACCTCTCGCACTCAGTTAAGAAATAACAACAGAGAAAATTGAAGTTTCTGTCCAATCTGTATTCCTATTGTACTTCGTTATGTTTTATGATTTATAACCAATTGAATGCACGCTAACCACTCATAGTTCTTGTAAATAAATAATTATTTTTGTTCCTGAAAGTATAGAACAAGTGCGTGCAGCAGAGATCAAAGAACAGAGCAAATTCAAGGGTTTGAAGGTTCGCTAAAGTAAATAACAGTGAAACCATAATTCCACACACGACAACCATCAACAGACTAAGCAACAACTTCCGAACTACATTTCGAGAGACGGCCACATCACGTACCAACAAATTGTAAGACTCAAATAATAATAAAATATCTCAGATCATCTTCAACCAAACGGAGGCATTTTACAGCACTTCAAATCACCAAATTCTGAGAAGACAAACAACATATGTAAGCAGGTAATTCCAATTTCGTTCATTTACATTTATGCTAGAAACATTACTTTCAAAAGATTTCCAGGTGCAATGAAATCATATTACACAACGTAACCGTAAGGCCGAAGCTCAGTATGCACAAACCCTGAGCCATGAACCCTAGGTGAGGGTTTCACATTAAACTTTCAAAATCTGAAGAAACGTCTAGATCTTGGATGATAAACCTTGAGTGAAGGTTTGCAGAGGAAGTGCCATTACAATCCGAGGACGACTGTGACATACATTGGAAGACTGGAAACTAAATATAACAAAACCTCACTCGTATAGAATGTTCAACAAACCCGTGGACTCAAAAAGAGACAGAGTTCAGAAGACCAACACGAATGGCTACCATAGACTAGAGGAGGCAGAGCCTACCGTGTAAAGCCGTGGCAGAGAAACCCAAAACCTCCAACAGCAAGACCCTTGGTGTTTGCATCACCAAGAATTTATAGAAATTAGTGAATGTGTAATCACCGAAGATGAAAAATAGAATCAGGAAACAACAGGATGAAATCATTGAAGCTGCCAACGTTACGTGAGAGTTGCTGTGAGGGAGAGACAGGCGTCCCACAAACAATGCCATTAAACTAGAGAACAAGGCGCATTCTAGTTATAACCTACAAGAGAAATTTTTTTCGTTGAAATAGGGACAGAGAGAATACCTTTGTATCAAGCCTGGAGCCGGAGGAAGCCATTGAACCAAACCTGGAGACAAGTAAACAACAGAAATCCAACTAGGAGAGTGAATTTCAGCACAAGAGCTAATAGACTGAGACCTGTTGAACCACGACAGAAGAAATAAAAATGCACAGGAGTCTTACCCAGGTAACCACCGGACGAAGTAGAACCGTCCACAAACCAGGAAGCAAGAACAACACACTCACGGTGACAAGTAACTAGAAAAATGCACGCAGAGCCTATAGCATAGTTGCTCACGAAGACCTCACAGAACACAGAGGAGCAGACGCTTGATGGAAAAACAACAAATGACCAAGAACGCCGACGAATGAAAGGAATAGGAAAGGACTTGAGCAGGAAGCGCGGACAACAAGGCAAGTAAGTTGCATTATTTCTAAATTGAATGCCATATCTCCCAAAACCAAAATATCTGATTGCATTGCATATACGTGTCACTACCAACAAATAATTTTCAACCATACAACCATTGTAAAGTCATTTCCGTGCGATAATTAAACACTGTAACATCATTTCCTTATGGTAGTTTGGGTAAAGCGTTGGGCTAGTCCCATCGGAATACTTAGCAATAGAATGAAACAAGAAACTCTAGATATGATCTTTATCCAGGAAACTAAATGTTCCATTCAAAAAATCAAAGAAATTCATAGCAAATGGCTCAATAAATTTGATTTTCTAGAAGTTAAAGCAGATAATACAGTAGGAGGCATACTCACTGTTTGGAACTCCCAAAAGATTGGCATAATAGATGTTGAGGCATCTAGGAACTATTTATCAGTGATTATTCAACGTGTGGGAGACAACGAGACTTATTTGGTCACGAATGTTTATGGCCCACAACTTAGATTTCTAGATTCTCTTGTAGAACTAAGAGATAGACATGCAGGAGTTCCATGGATCATGGGCAGGGACTTCAACATGATCAAATCATGTTTAGAAAAAAAAAGGGGGAACAAGAACTTTAAGCAAATATTCTACAACATTTCAAACTTTCATAGATAATATGAAGCTAGTTGACATTGAAATGAATAATGGCCTCTTTACATGGAACAACAAGAGAGGAGGGGAGTCTCAAGTAGCCTCAAAGTTAGACAGATTCATAATTTCAGAGGACCTTATTAAAGGAAGTGGATACATGGTGAAACACATATGCTGAGAAGAAACAACGCACTCTCATAGGGAGATTAAAGGAAGTTGAGATAAAGGAATAATTGTAAGAGAATTTCTAGATAACAGGAAGTTGACACTCACAAATTTAAGTAGAACCTTAAATAAAAAGCCTGAAAAATGCCAACACGTCATCAAATTTTCATTTCATAGGGATTTGAAATTCCAGCCCTGCTTCTTATATCCCGATAAAAGAGCTCCAAACTGCACTTCTAGCACAAACAATCCATCAAATGATTGCCACACCGAGTGACGATCTTAATAGGAATACAAGCAAAACATAAAAACAGAAAACTTCAGAGAATTATCTCAAGGGCACTTGGGGCCACTCACTTTGTCTTCCAATTATGATAGTAGGGCCTAGCCTGTTTCAGTTAGAAATAATAGAGAAATGGTTATGTGGTTGTAACACATCTTCTTAGTTTAGGAGTAGTTCCTAGAATTTAGGAGGTTGTTTACAACTACCTATTTTTCAGTGATGTATTTAATATGTAATATTCATTCGTGTATGAAGAGTGAGTGAATGAGAAAGAGAGTCTCCTCCTTATTTGAGTGCAGTCTCCAGGTGATGTACACACCTGTGAGCTGCAACTCCTTTTAATTCAAAGTTTGATTTTTATCTTGGTATCAGAGCTTAGGGTAGAGGTAGCCTTAATTTTTTTTTTTTTAAGGACGTATCATTAGTTGCACATCTGTAGAGGTAAGGAGGATTGACGCTCTTTTTTAGCAGATAGACGAGCCAATTGGCCATTGGCACTAGTTTTTAGTAGAAAGACGAGCCAGTTGGCGCTCTTTTGAGCCTGAAAATCGAGCCAGAAAACAAACAACTGAATTGGCGCCAAACTGTGCCTGTTAAGTGCCCCAATTTTCGTGCACTTCGTGAATTTTGTCTTTTCCGCAATTGGCGCGGATTTGTAGCTGTTCAGAGCGCCATAGAGCCAACCTCTTTCTCTCTGGAAATCTTCAATTTTTTGTTGCAGATCAGGAGTTGCCCGGTGGTGGCACGTGGAGATTCTGCTCGGTGGCAGCAGATTTGATTTTCCTGGTGGAGGCGTATTGAGGATTCTTGATCAGCTCGGAGGTAGCAGATCGGATCTGCCTGGTGGTGGCGAATTGAGGATCCGTGATCCGCTCGTTGGTAGCAAATCAGCCATGCCCGGTGGTAGCGAATCAGAGCTCTGTGATCTATTTGGTGGAAGCAGATCAATTTTTCTTTTTTCCCAGTGGTGGCGCAGTGCAACTCCTCGATCTGTTCAGTGGAAGCAGATCGCCTTTGCCCGGTGGTGGCGTGTTGGAGCTTGTTTTTTGATCTTTTCGGTGGTAGCAGATCGGTTTTGCCCGGTGGTGGCACAGGGAAGTCCGTGATCTGCTCGGTGGCAGCAGATCGGACTTGCCCGGTGGTCGCACAGTGAAGTTCCAAATCTATTCATTGGCAGCAGATCAGACTTGCCTGGTGGTGGCCGATTGCAGTGTTCAGTTGGGCGAAAATGAACAACAGTTTGGAATCATACCTCCACGAGTCTGGCAAGCTCGATGGAACGAAATTCTCTAACTGGAAGTTCAAAATGCAAACTTTGTTGGAGAGTGCGAATGAATGGTTGATCGTCTTGGGAAATGAGCAGAGAATTGGAACACCGGCCCACGAACAAGATTGGGATAAGAGAGAAACAAAGGCGAAAGTCATACTGAAGATGTCTGTCAAAGACAACATTATCCCCCATATCAGAGATTGCAAGTCGACCGCGGATATATGGACCACAATCAAGAATCTGTACGAGACATAGAACACAAATCGTGTTCTGGAACTCAAGGGAAAATTGTTTGCATTAAAGATGGATGAGAATGAATCCGTTGGTGGATTCATGGCCAAAGTCAAGGATCTGAGAGACAAATTGGGAGCCATTGGAGAGAAGGTACCAGATTCAGATCTGGTTACACTTACACTGTACAAAATGACTGATGAATATCATAAATTCATCTCAGGGTTGTCAGTGAGAGAGAAAGCCTCCTCGTTTGATGACCTGACAACAATTCTGCTCCAGGAGGAGGAACGAAGGAAAAATCTGAAAACTCAGAGCAATGACTTAGCTCTGATGGCGAAGAGGTGACAGTATAGAGAAAAGCAGCACCAGCACAAACAACAGCATCACCAACTGCAGCAGCAGCAGTAGAAAGGGGCCAACTCGTTTCAAAAGAAATCATTCAGAGGTATGACTGATAATTATGTTAAGAGATGTTTTTACTGTGGGAACCCTAGTCACTAGATCAAAGAATTCTATAAGAGGCAGGCAGATGAAAGAAAAGGAAAATAGAGGAAACATCAGGGGTGTTTTGCTGGAGAAGAGGATGACCACAGCCATGATCTTCGATTATTCACAGTCGACTATGCACTTTCAACATCAAAAGGGATGAGGATAATATATGGTATGTCGATTCTGACGCATCCTCGCATATGACTGGTAAGAAAGATTGTGTTGAGTTTCTTGAAGAGTCTGCATGTGGATCAAAAATTTAATTAGGAGATGACAGTGGGTATGAGATAAAAGGTTGTGGGGATATTCCTATGAAGCTACCTAGTGGCGACATCAAACATCTCAAAAATGTTTTATATGTTCTAGGAATTAAAAAGAATTTGATCTCTGTCTCTATGATAACAGACCAGGACATGCAGGTGCAATTCTTCAAGAATGGATGTGTCATTCAGGATAGCCAATTGGAAACAGTTGCAACAGGGGTACGCATGGGGAATTTGTACAGACTAGATGCAAGGAGCATGTCATGACAAGCGATGGTTGCGGCAACATCAATAGCTGAAAATCTCTGGCATCAGAGATTCAGACATCTCAATTTACAAGATCTCATCTTACTCAAAAAGAAAGGTATGGTCGATGGTCTTCCTGCTTTACATAATATCAAAATGGAATGTGATGGATGTGCATTAGGGAAGATGCATAGAGATGAATTCCCTTTGCATGTTAACAGAAAAGAAAGAGACATCCTAGAACTAGTGCATACAGATATTTGTGGACCTATGCAGACTAGGTCTTTAGGAGCTGCATACTACTTTCTACTATTTACAGATGACTGCACTAGGTTCTCTTGGGTATATTTTTTAAGCAAAAAGAGTCAAGCTTTCTGATACTTTAAAGAATTTAAATCTATGATAGAGAACCAAACAGGAAAGAAGATAAAGATTCTCCGCTCGGATCAAGGGGGAGAATACAGGTTAGATGAGTTCATGAACTTCTGCAAGCAGCATGGGATCATACAGCAATTCATAGTGCCACACACTCCACAGCAGAACGCGAGAATAGGACCCTTGTGGAGTGCACGAGAAGTATGCTTCAAGGTAAGGGTATTTCTAATGGTCTTTGGGTAGAAGCCATTAATACTGTTGTTTATTTGAAGAATAGGAGTCCCACCGAATGTCTAGGCTTCAAAACCCCCTTTGAAGCATTGTTTGGACTCAAACCAGTAGTCGGTCATTTAAGAATATTCGGATCTAAAGCTTTTGCTCATATACCAAAAGCAGATAGGAAAAAGCTAGACCCCAAAGCCTTGAAATGTATATTTGTAGGATATCGCACAGAGTATAAGGCATACAAGTTATATAATCATGTGACTCATAAAGTGTTTGCAAGCAGAGATGTCATCTTTCATGAATAGACATAAGATGGAAAGGAAGACTCTAACAATGACAGCCACATTCCATTCCTGATAGAACTGAACAGTGAAGAAGAAGAAGAACAGGAGCAGGAGCAGGAGTAGAAACAGGAAGAAGTAGCAACAGATAGTGTAATAAGTGATGATGCAGGCCCGAAGAGTGCTGAAATAGATAGAGTTGAGGTAAGTCCATTACCTAGAATATCAGGTAGGAAGACTAGACTACCTGCAAAATTCAGAGACTATGCTTTAATGTCCAAAATTTTAACTATTGTAGAACCCTCAAACTATGACGAAGCAAGTAAATAAAATGAATGGAGGGTTGCAATGCATGAAGAAATGGAATCAATATATAGAAACCATACTTGGGACTTAGTTGAGTTGCTAGAAGGAAAAACCCCTATAGGCTGTAAGTGGCTGTATAAACCTAAGATAAATGCAGATGGGAGTGTAGAAAAATTCAAAGCTAGACTGGTAGCAAAGGGTTATTCACAACAAGAAGGAATTGATTTCGATGACACCTTTGCCCCTGTAGCTAAACTTAATACAATTAGAATGCTAATCTGTTTAGCAACAAAACATAAATGGAAGCTACACCAGTTAGATGTTAAATATGCATTTCTGAATGGATAATTAAAAGAAGAAATATATTTAGTACAGCCTCCTGGTTTTGTGAAAAAGTGGCAGGAGCATTTACTGTGTAAACTACATAAGGCACTTTATGGTTTGAAACAAGCTCCCAGGTCATGGTATGACAAAATTGATTCATTTTTTATTCAGAATAGTTTTCATAGGAGCCTCAACGATCCAAACCTGTATACCAAGATAAATAAACAGAGGAAAATCATTTTTATTTCTTTTTATGTGGATGACATGATAATAACAGGGAATGCAAATAATTTGATGAAAGAAATCAAGCAACAAATGTCATAAGTATTTGAAATGAAAGGCCTTGGTGATCTTCATTACTGCCTAAGATTGGAGGTGTGGAAAGATTCTGGTCAGACTTTTCTAACCCATGGAAAGTATGCCAGAACCCTATTGGAAAGATTCAGAATGGAACAGTGTAAAACAGTAGCAAAACCATTGCAACAGAACCTCAAGCTAAGCAGTGACGATGGCACAAAATAGGTGGATGCCACTTTGTATAGACAGCTAGTCGGAAGTATGACCTATCTCACGACAACTAGGCCTGATATGGCATACTCTGTTAGTGTGCTGAGCCAGTTTATGTCCAGACCACTTGAAAGTCACTGGAATGCAACAAAATGTGTGTTGAGGTACCTTAGTGGTACTTGTAATTATGGTCTTTTATACACTGACATTCTGATGTTACTTTAGCAGGTTATTCAGATTCAGATTGGGCAGGCAACCTGGATGATCGTAGATCCATCACAGGATATGCATTTAGCATTGGATCCGGGGTTATTTCGTGGAGTAGCAGAAAGAAAAGCACTGTAGCATTATCATCATGTGAAGCCGAGTACCAGGCGTTGTGTGCAGCTACATGCGAAGCCATCTGGTTGAGGAGATTGCTCAGCGATGTAGGCGAAGAAAAAAGAGAAGCAACCAGCATCAAAACTGACAACCAGAGCACAATAAAGCTTGCATACAATCCAGTTTTCCATAAGAATACTAAACACATTGATACTCAATTTCACTTTGTACGAGAAAAGATACAGTCTAAGGAAATCTGTGTGGATTATTGTAATACTTGTGGTAATTTAGCTGATATCTTTACTAAGCCTCTAGGGCGAGTAAAGTTTGAGTTATTTAGAGAGATTTTAGGTGTGAAAAATAATCCTTTCTCCATTAAGGGGGGGAGTTAGAAATAATGGAGAAATGGTTATGTGGTTGTAACACATCTTCTTAGTTTAGGAGTAGTTCCCAGAATTTAGGAGGTTGTTTACAACTACCTATTTTTTCAATCATGTATTTAATATGTAATATTCATTCGTGTATGAAGAGTGAGTGAACGAGAGAGAGAGTCTCCTCCATGTTTGAGTAGGTGATGTACACACCTGTCAGCTGCAACTCCTTCTTTTAATTCAAAGTTTGAATTTTAGTTGTTTCTTTCCGTAATAGCGAGGGGGAACGCACAAACATTTCTTGCAACATTTCTCGCAGTAGAACATACATGGCTTCCGATATTGTGTCTGAGAACATCTCCTTGTACAAGCATTTTGGCATTCTGTGGAAGAACATATATTTGATTTGGTTCTATTTGATTATTGATGTAAACTATTTTACAATATACTAGCATTGACATTAAATAACAACTAAATAAATCCTCATTCCAGTATCGAGACATCGTTAAAATCACATGGAAATTTATATTCAGAATGCTAGTGTGTTTTTTTGTCATGGCGATTTCAGAATCCCCCGAAGAAAGAACAACACAAGAAAAATGCCAGTTTTGTTTTGCGAACAGTCGAGGATTCAGTTTTGAGGACCAACACAAGAAAAACGCCTAGCACAAGAAAAATGTCAGTTTTTTTTACGTTAAATAGTAACCAAATAAATCCTCACTCAAGTTTCCATACAATGGTAAAATCACATGACAACTTACATTCAGAATGCCAATGTTTTTTGGCTAATGGTCAGGGATTTATTCTGTTTCGTGGCTGTTGAACTAGACCACATAGCGCAACAGTTACTGCCCCTTTTGGCCCATGAACCATCGGGGCTTGAACAGTTCCAGATACACACCAAAGATGATGGAGGACGAGGATTGTTGGGCAACCAGAAAGGACACAAAAATCAGCAACATCTCACTGATTGGGCAACCAAGAAAAAGCGTACTATTTCATTGGAAACATCCAAGAATAGAAAAGAGGGAAACATCTGAAAAAGGAAACATCTAAAATATATTGGCTTTATCTAATTATGCAGTTTTATTTTATATTTTGTAATAAAGAGAATGATTGCATTGTTTTTAAAAGGCTCATCTCTTCTTCATAATAAAGTAGTGGTATTGTTTGTAGACCTGCGTTATTCTAGTGTTTGTGTCTATAGTCTATTCTGTGATTCTCTATTTTATTAATTTTCAGATCTGCAAGTAGATCAATTGGTATCAAAGCGTAATATCTTGGAAGCCATCCACCTGTTCGAAGATTTTTTTTTTTTTAAGGGTCATACATTTCACTCCATTCAGTGGATGAAAATCATGCTGCCCCGTCAAGAGTGTCAAGAGCCCTCCCATGCAGACTCACAAGTGAATGATTTAGCTAGGGCTCTTCAAGAGCTAATTACGCTGCAACAACAACAACGCCCTCTAGGGAAAATGCAGCTTGATGCATGCTTTCAACTGCCAAAATTCTCAGGGAAAATGAATGGTGAGACTGTTGATTCTTGGATCCGCAGCATCTCCAACTATTTTAGAACCTGTCCAACAATGGACGAGGAGATGAAACTTTAGATCGCCAGTCTACAATTGGAAGGCCTAGCACAAACATGGTGGGATACTCATCTTGAGAATATGTCCTTGGTTGTGGAACTTGGAGAACAAGACGAGACCAAATCGACGCCCATCACATCTTGGAATCTCTTTTGTGAGGCCTTACTTGAACACTTCTATCCTCCAGGATATATACAAAATCTCCTTCTTTAAATGGCGTTTCTCTTGAATCTTTCGTTGTGAGTTGATGAAGATTAGCAGATGATGATCTATATGGAGGATGCTCTCTTTGCCAAGAATGTAATGGCGCCATTGCTTCAAAGCTTGCAATAAACTGTATAATTCCTTTTTATAGGTGTTGTACATGAGCTTAACATCTGCAAGTGCCTCAGAATGGTATGCCACAGGGTGGCCTCCCTGTTTAAGAACAACTCCAATGGCAAATTGAAAGGCATCAGTTTCCATCTCAAATGGTTGATTCATATCTGGCAAGCGAAGAATAGGAGCAGAGCATAAGGCACTCTTGAGTTGAGCAAAATGTTGCTCAGATTCGACATCCCAAATAAACTTTGCTTGATGAGACAACTGGTGCAAAGGGCGAGCCAACTATGAAAAATGAGAGACAAACTTTCTGTAGAAATTAATACCTCCCATGAAGCTCTTGAGGTCATGTGCATTGGAAGGGGATGTCCATTGCACCAAGGCTTGTACACGAGAGGGATCTGGGTGAACCCCTTTTTTGTCAATAATAAATCCCAAATATTGAACTGATGTTTGTCCAAAATAGGATTTCTTTTCTTTGATCTGAAGGTGATGTGCTCGCAATAACTCAATTATGGTGCGAACATGCTGAAGATGGTCTTCCCAAGATTTACTGGATACTAAAATGTCATCAAGGTAGATGACCACAAACTTACCCAAATGTGCCCTGAAAACATTATTAATGAATCTCATAAAGGTGGCCGGTGCGTTGGTCAGTCCAAATGGCATGACCAACCATTCAAATAGCCCAAACTTTGTTTTAAAAGAAGTTTTCCATGTTTCGGCTGCATGCATGCGAACTTGATGGTAGCCTACAGTTAAATCCATCTTTGTGAAGAAACAAGCCCCGTGTAAATGGTCCAACAAATCCTCAATGCGGGGAAGGGGGTAGCAGTTTTTAACAATGGCTTTATTAAGGGTTCGATATTCTGTCACGAGGCGCCATTCATAAGTATCTTTTTTTGGAATAATAAAAGCTGGAGATGCACATGGCGAGGATGATGTCTGAATATGACCAGATGTCAACAATTCCTCAATTTGGCGTTCTATCTCAGTTGCCTCTCGAGGAGCAAGGCAATAAGATGGGGCATTGGGTAAGGAAGCGCCAAGAATAAGATCAATGTGGTGTTCAACAGAGCGTGCTGGAGGCAACCCTGTGGGTTGGGTTAAGACATCTGCAAATTCATGGAGGAGAGGAGCCATTGAAGGAGGGACTGGATGGGTGAGGTTGTCTGGCTTGATAGGGCGAACCAAGCACAAAGAAACATCTTGGTTTAAATTGACTCTCATAAAGGGAGCTTTGCCAATCGAAGGTTGGGTTTATGTGCTAGCTGAGGATGTGAGCACATAGGTGCGCCATCATGCTGCAAGTGGTATTGGTGATCTGTAGCATGATAAACAACATGTCAAGCCTCTTGGTATGGAATTCCTAGCAATAAATCAGCACAATCTAGAGGAGAAACATCACATACCACAGTATCACGAAAAGGTCCAATAGCAAAGGTGACAGCACAACATTGTGAGATGGTAAGACGAGGACCATCCTTTCTGACCCAACCGAGCTGATACGGGTGGGGGTGAGGAGTGGTGGGAAGGCAAAGGCGTGCAACTAAGTCTTGTGACACAAGATTATTTTGACTCCCACTGTCAAGAATAAGTGTGGCCAACTCATGTTTGATTTGACAATTATGGGTAAACAAAGGCGTAACAGAGGTGTTTGTTGCATTAGCAGTCATGAGGATGAGAGAGGGGTCCACTTCAGTCGGATTTTCAAGAGAAACAGCTGGAAGTTGGGTAGTGGCATTTGGTTGTTCGACCTCTGTAAAAAGAGTTTTCTGGGCGCGAAGATTTTTCAATACTCGACAATTTGCAGAAGCATGTGAGTTGGTCTTGTGAAATGTACACCAGGGGGTGCGGTGAGGTGTGGGGGATGAGGCAAAGGTGACGTTAGAAGAATCAAAGGAAGATGGACCATTTCTGGCTTGAGGATATCAGATTCGAGTACCCACTTTGCGTTCCACCACCAGGGCCCGAATAAAGGCCTTGTCTAATGAAGCACTATCAAACAACTCAACTTCACGACGAAGAAGCATTAGAAAACTAGAATTAAATTTGATAATTAGTACCTCGTCTAGATCGGATATATGGAGTTGAATGCGCAACTTGCAGAAGACATCAATGTAGGCTTGCACTGATTGATTGGGTAGTTGTCGAAGCTGCAACCATTTGGCAAGGAGATTTTGTATATATCCTGGAGGATAGAAGCGTTCACGTAAGGCCTCGCAAAAGATATTCCAAGATGTGATAGGCGTCGATTTGGTCTCGGCTTGTTCTCCAAGTTACACAACCAAGGACATATTCTCAAGATGAGTATCCCACCATGTTTGTGCTAGGCCTTCCAATTGTAGACAATCACCCCTTCTGGGTCTGCACATCAACAACAGGAACAAAAATCAGCTCATCATTTTATACACTCCATTTCTCAACGCCAAGCTCAAGTAACTGCTACTTTGCAAGCAGCCCAAGCTCGTGCCAAACAGAGACATGACAAGCAGCAAATGCACTTGTCTTTTCAACCTAGAGATTGTGTGTGGCTCTTGTTGGACAAGCAACGCTTCAAGGGCCAGCATCATAAGCTGCACCCTCTTAGATATGGCCCATATATTGTTCTGGAATGCATTGGAGAAAATGCATATCGCTTGGACTTGCCTTCCTAGCTTGGCATCCACGATGTTCTTAATGTTAATAATCTCAAATTATTTGAACCACCTCTCCTTGAGGAATCTGTTACAATTCATCATCCGGTTGATAATATTCTATATTTTCATCCTCCTCTGCTCAAAGATACAATTCTGGACTTCAAGAAACGGGATACACGACATCAGCCATACTTCTCATATTTGGTTGGTCGGAAGGGACACACACCAGCACAGGCAAAATGGATCAATGCAGAAACATTGCAATGCAATTTCGCTCAGTTGGTGGAGGAAGCCGGGATGCTTCCTGATCTAAACAGGGAGGAATTGGGCAACCAGAAAGGACACAAAAATCAGCAACATCTCACTGATTGGGCAACCAAGAAAACGCGTACTATTTCATTGGAAACATCCAAGAATAGAAAAGAAGGAAACATCTGAAAAAGAAAACATCTAAAATATATTGGCTTTATCTAATTATGCAGTTTGATTTTATCTTTTGTAATAAAGAGAATGATTGCATTGTTTTTAAAAGGCTCATATATTCTTCATAATAAAGTAGTGGTATTGTTTGCAGACCTGTGTTATTCCAGTGTTTGTGTCTACAGTCTGTTCTGTGATTCTCTGTTTTATTAATTTTCAGATCTGCAAGTAGATCAATTGCGCAGTTCCCTCTTATTGGCATTTCCTTCTTCGCACCCAACTGGTTCATTAGAGGATCCAACCCTTTGTCTTCCATCTCCACTTCCAAGAGTGACGAGAATAATAATGACGACCATGAAAAACCCGGATCCATCTCTTGATCATTCCAAACTGTGTGTATATACAGATGCAACCCTCAGGTGAATGTTGGATATGTGAGGTCCAATTCAAATTTCAAATCTCGCCATTATTTTAAATTTCAAATTGAATTCAATGGTGCCTAATTCAATGGATCCATGGCATGTATATTACATGCATAATGGTGGACAGGTGTCCAACAACGGACTTTTGCAAATAGTGGGAGACGACAACGGGGAGGGAGGCCTTAACCAGAATAGATACGGAGCATCAGAGAACCCTGGTGGGACTATTGCAAATTAATTCTAAATATTAAAACTCCAGAGGCCAAAATTGCTGATAGGAGTTGTTTTTATATTGCTTGTATCCTCCTACACTACATGCCATATGCCTCCAGAGATTTAAACAAAAGTGAAACTACTGCAAATCAATTCACAGAAAAATTTGAAATTATCAAACAAAACGTTCAACCAGAGGAAGGCTCAAAGACTAAAGGGTGAAACATCGAGTAGTTAGCCTACTGCGTATTTCTCAAAATTCAATCTCCCGTGTTGAATGTCACATGAGTTCCGAGACAAGCTTCAATAATATAAAATTTATTACATTTGCAATGGTTGCTTAATAAGATATTTAGAATGTAGGTAATAAATAGGTGGATGATAAGATTAATTTTTATAGAATATTTTTCAAAAGAGGGGATGGATATAGCCTTGGTGATTTTTAACTTTTTTTTTAAAATAAAATAGAGAATAAAACAATCACAAGGTTGTGATTTTTTAAATTTTTTTGATGGGTTTTTTCGGTTTAATATCTCTAAAATCCAACAATAATTTATTGAAATCACAAGCTTCATGGGTAATCCCTGCACAGTTGAATTTCCCTAGGGGTTTTTCAAAGTGTTGAATGCATATATATCATCAAAAAATCAATTCAAATAACACAAATCAAGATTTCACCTCAAAAGTTTCCACCATATCCTATCACAGAAAGTCTAAAAAATCGAACTGTAAGACAACTCCAAAAAATTTAATAAATATTTTAATAATGAAACTGAAACAATTTGGTCCCATAGTCTATTCATTTTCCCACGTAGTTGGTCGATGTTGCGATTCAATCCATGAAGATTCGATGTGGAATCAGAGGAGCCGACCTAAAAAGCTTCGGGCTCACCTTCCCAATCTTCCGTGAGTGCTCCATATTTTTTTTTTGAAATGATAGTCTTTGCCTTTCATTGCACACAACTTTCATTTACTCGTCCAACCATTTTCGTTGGTGCCACAGTTGGTATCAATATTCAGATCGATGATACAGATATGCATTGTACTTACTATTGCTCCACCCTTTTCACTTTTCATTTTGATGTAGAGTGAAAACGTATCATGGTTTGAGAGTAGGCTTTCTTTATATGTGCTTCTAATTGATCCACTTTAGAATTTATGCAACGTAATGAAAACGTGACACTATAGAATCGACGCAAATGACAAAGAAAAGAAAAGGTGAAAAACAATATGTAGTGAAACTCATGGATGCCATTGAAAATAATGCTTTAGATCTTGGCCATTTATGGGTAGGGGGTCAATCCTCTCGTTTAAATATTTGATCTTGAAAGCTTTGTGGTCCTAGTTTCTCTTCAACTGTGAATGGTCTAATCCATAATCGTTGGAACTTTGTTTTCTTACATTTTTCTTCATGGGTTTATCCCATTTTGGAACTAGGTCACCCACATCAAATCTCTTCACCCGTACATATTTTTTATTAAACCAACACTTTATACGGTTTTGATACATAGAAAATTGGTCTTTGGCTTTGAGCCACTCTTCCTCGAGTTTTAGTAAAGCGTTTATCCTGTTCTAAACCAGTAGGTAAGGTAGCTTTGTGGTCTGAGTTTCTCTTCAACTGTGAATGGTCTAATCCATAATCGCTGGAACTTTGTTTGCTTACATTTTTCTTCATGGGTTTATCCCATTTTGGAACTAGGTCACCCACATCAAATCTCTTCACCCTTACATATTTTCTATTAAACCAACACTTTATACGGTTTTGATACATAGAAAATTGGTCTTTGGCTTTGAGCCACTCTTCCTCGAGTTTTAGTAAAGTCTTTATCCTGTTCTAAACTGGTAGGCAAGGTTTACCTTGTGACTCTTGAGAGAGTTGCAACGCTGGGAGGTACAGGTTCAAAGGAAATATAACTTCTTTACCATACACTAGAAAGTAAGGTGAGGTCTTCAGGGAAGGCTTGGGGGTAACACAGTCGACCCAAATTAAATTAATCAAAATAGTATGTAAAATATTATTCTGAAAGAAAGTAGTCTTCTTAATATTGCAAATAATATTTTTATTTGTGGATTTAGCTACACCATTTCCCTGGGGATAATAATTAGATGCATGCTTGAGAACAATCTCGTTTTTTAATGCAAACTCATAAAATTTTAATGATGAAAGGGAGGTTACAATATCAAAGACAGGTGATGTTGGAAATCCAAACCTTGTGATGATGTTATGTTGTGTAAAGTGAATAACTTTTTGGTCATTTACTTGTCTAAGCGGAACTGCTTCCAACCACCGGGTGAAATAATCTATACTTGTGAGGATATAGCAGTGTTGCTTTTCCAAGTGTGGAAGAATCTCTTCGATAACATCAAGGCCCCACTGTTTGAATGGTTCTTCCACTACTACTCGGAGCAGTGGGGCGACTGACCTTTGATCATGACTTACACATTTCTGACAAGCTTGGCACTTCCGGACATAAGCGTGAGCATCCTTAAAAATAGTGGGCCAATAATAACCAGCCCTCATAACTTTGTGTATTGTGGTCTCGCCCGCATAGTGGCCACCTTTCGGTCCATCATGTAGATCCTTCAGAACCCTCTTTGTATCTTTTGGCTTAAGGCACCTTAGGATAACTCCATTTTGGTACTTTCGGAAAAGCACTCCAGAGACCAATTGATATGATAAAGCCATTAAGAGGATTTCCCTTTTCTGTTTACTTGATAAGTGTCAGGGAAAGGTGCCATGTTCCAAAAACTTCCATAATTTTACATACCAAGGTGTTGTCGATGTGGATTGAGGAATGCAATCAACGTTGTACTTGTTCCAAAAACATCCATAATTCTACATACCAAGGTGTTGTGGACGTGGATTGAGGAATGCAATCAACGTTGTACTTCTCTATTTACTGCTCCCATCGTGATAGATCTTATTCGGTAGCTCCTTTGCTTCGACTTATAGTTTGCATAGGTTGTGAACCTTTATAGTGCCTTGTTTCTTCCTAAGTTAGCATATGTGTTTCCACCTAATATACAACCACATTTTAAAGATTTTATAAAGCTTTTTAGCCTTTGGGAGAGTTAATAATTTTGATTATGTACATAAATTTTGACATGTGAAAGAAACTAAAAAAAGCCATATAGTTAAGATGATGAGGATTCTCAACTGCAAGTAAATGAGAAAGAGTTTTTTTTTTTTAAATATCAAGAATTTAACTAATATCCCTTTTTATAATTTATTTAAATCCAATAATCTACTACATATGTCAAATTTATTAAACATATAATTACATGTTTAACTATTTCTTAATAACTTATTTTCACCAAATATTTTATTTACAGATTTGGCACACACATATTTATTTACTCACTACATATTTTATTTATTAAATTCTTTATTTATACCAAGATAACTTTAATCCCTATAAGTGCACCTTCAACCAACTATGAACTACTTGAACTACTTAAATAATAAATCCAATGATGACAGCTAAATATTTTTTAAAATATTTGTATATCCTTTCAATTAATTTGATTTCCATTACACATATTTGGAACACATTATTCCTAAAACCATGACGCTGGACTAAGCAAACTCTGCAATCTATGAGGTAAACTCTGCAATCTATCTACGAGGTAATCAACTCATCATCTGCATTTGAACATTGTTAAATAATCATTTTCATAATCTTAAATATGAACCTATGATTTCCTCATCTTAAAAAATTAGATTCACATTATTGTCCACAAAGAAATCCTTCCTATTAAAGGTTGCCCTAGACAATACCATCACTTATTCTATTCATGTACTTAGTACGAGTTGAATCCTTCAAATACAATTATATTAGACGTGGTTGACAATCTAAATAGGCATGTTAAATAAATATGAGTTTATAACATCTTCAATAATTATTTTTATTGTAAGAGAAGTTTAGCTTAATAACTATATAATTATTTTTTTTAAAGAGAAATTCACTACCATAAAAATGGATTCGATTTCAAAACATTTAGTAAAAAACTCAAAATACAAAATTAGTCAAAAATAAGCCAGGGCATTCAAAAAAACAAAAATAGTCAAAATAAGCCTGGGCTTTTCAAAATGGTAATTGAACGCTTCATTATGCAATAAATCACAAGCTATTTTTAGTCAAAATAAGCCAAGGCACTCAAAAAAATAAAATATTCAAAATAAGTATGGGCTTTTCAAAATGGTAATTGAGCACTTCATTATGGAATAAATCACAAGCTATTTTTCTAATATTCAAGACATTTTTTTACGTGACATGATATATTATTCCTATAAAAGAATGGGCCTCAGAGAAATTCATTTTGACAAGCCTGTATAATTTCACAACATTTATTTCACATAAAACAAATATTAAGAAAGAAATAAAAAACAACAACGAATGAGATTGAAACTGGTTGAAGAAGGAAACTTACTTGGGACTTGATCTGGTTGAAGAAGGCAACTTACTTGGGACTTGAAAATGGGTAAATCTTTGTCGATTTTGAAGTAAATGATGAAGGCAAGTTCAATGGAAAGCTCCGATATTTATTTTTATCCAATATTTATTTTTAGTGACTTATTTTTGGTTGTGCTGTTGTTTTATGAAGTTATCGCATACAAATTTTTTGAATCGATGTTTCAAACCATCTTTAGTGGTTCATGAACCACCAGAATGGTTCGAGACATGGATTCCAAAAATTTGTATGCAATGACTTCGGAAGACAACACCACAAATAATATAAATTGCAAGAGCCTCAAATCAATAACCATCCTTGCTTTTAAAAAAAATAGCATGAGAGTGACTACTGTTTTGAATGAGTTTAAGGTCCACCTTTTGCTTACCCCTTTTCATTGTTATTTTGTTGTCTTCTTGCTTGGGAAGGTGAGTAGCAATGACAGACCACCTATTTCCCAGTAAAGCATGAAGTTGAATAATAGTCTTCTCTTCCTGCACGCTGAATTTTCCCCCTTGATATTTGGTCTTAGATAGTTAACCCAATGTAATCTCCAACTCTTCCTTATCTTAGAGCCCAACTTTCTGCCACAAAGCCCTCCAACTTCCATCGCTGTGCTGCAGTATGTAAGTAACGAGCTTCTGATTTTCATTGGTCATCGAGGGCCCTTCTTGAGCCCAACTTTTTCACAGCAGGGAGCCCTACCATTATTTATGATTTGGTGTGACTTCTGATAAGCCTCAGCAAAGATGTTTTTGAATTAAACACTACAATTGCCCTTCACGTCACCAGTTGTTCCTTGGCTACTTTTATTTCTCGATCACACTTATTCATCAATGTTAGAAGATGGCAGAATCAAACAAGAGGGAGAGTGTGGAATGATTGAGGGAAGCCTAAGGAACGAAAACAAGCCCACCACCCCTTCTCAGTGTTATACACACCAAAAAAATGCATGTATAGTTTTAGTATTTTTCAATCACGTACTAGCTTACAGTTTGATGGCTGAATTCACATTCTTGAAGTAGACTAGTTGGTCGGTTCCTTGAATGTAACACCTAGATTACAATCTAGTTGTTCTTAGTTGCCTAGGGTGAGATCTCTCTTCATAAAGTTGAAATCTACGAAAGGACTATAGCTAGATAATTTTTTATACGATTCAAATCTATGAAAGTGTGCCAAGCTCCATTGCCATGTGAGCCAGAGGTATTGTATGCATTTTTGTTATGACCCTGAGCTTAGTCTGACTTTGGTGTTTAACTTAAAGACTGGTACTATAAATTTTGACGAGACAAATCCTAAATTAAACGTCAAAATGACGGTTTCTGATTTATGAAAGACATCAAATTTGACGGGTAAAACTTTAAAGCAACTGTCAAATACGTCTTAAAATATGAAATACGTCCTGTGGGACGTCACATTCCAGGCCTAATAAGAAGCATTTGGTTTTCTTTAATACCATTTTGGGTAGAATATTAGTCTTTGTTGGTAAATTTACATCCATGGCAAATATGTTTTATGAATGTTCTGCAATATTTGAAGCTACAAATCAGAGTACAACACAACGTACATAAGTCTCGCACACGGCTTTGGCTACTAACATAAAAAAAATGCTCATTTAATAAAACAACAATATGCAGCTACAACTGCCTTACAACACTCATTAGAATACCTTGACTCTACATACAGACTATGCTTCATCTCAATTTAAACAAAAATTGAGTTGCTTAATTTTCCCTTTCGACGCTGAGTAGGTTGAGGCAGTGATGGCTCTTTGAAAGTTGAAGAGATCATGGTAGTGGCACTTCTTCAACACAGGGCAAGTCATGGCGGTGAGGAGGTGAGGCGGTGTTCGGTGATTAATTTGTCAGGCACGCGTAATTATTTCCAACACTCCCCCTTAATTATGACCGACAACTTAACCTTGACTCAACATAACTTAAACATTGTTGTATAGGTAAATCCCCTCTACGGATAGAGGCGATCCCTACTAGCCCAACAGGGGTCTAGCAACAATCGAACAATGCTACACCGCAGGTTCCTAGTTGTAATTAACAAGTAGGTAAGACTAACTTACTTGGATTCCAACGCTTGTTTGTCGAAGAGACGTTCCTCTCGCTCCTTCGCTCCAGCCGATCACAATCCCCCGGTATCCTCGCGGATGAACACCTGCACAAGCAAAAGAGAGCAAACAAGAGCGTAGAATCTAATAAAAACAACTATGTATCGGTCAGGAAAGATAAAATTTACATTAATCATTCATTGAACACATGTAAATGGAACCATAAGAGTAGTCATCTATCTTTATTGACAAAAAGTAGAGTAAGGTACAACCGATGTCCTGACGCTGCGTCCTTCCCTAGAGGGTCCAGCCAGCGTGTCTCCCAAGCATTCACCTTTAGATCAAACTCCCAAGTCACAAAGTCTCTCTCTCACATACAAGGCCACTAACTTATGACCTTCTCTAGCTCAAAGCAATCCTCACACCACACACTAAATGCCTACAAGGAGCAGCACTCAAATGCACTAAGAATTCCTTCAACAAAGTCTATATGTTCCAAACTAGCTGCTCATGGGCAATGGAGGAGGCTTATAAAGGAGAAGGAGTCTCCATGAATAGACAAAGGATGAGATTTCCTCCAAGGAAAGTGGGTGGTCAGTCGAACAGACATGCCAGAGAAAGGACGGCGACCTCACCAATGCTAACAACCAGTTCTGGAGGGATCTGGAAGGCTGGTTGTTAGAACAAATTCGCCCAAACAGGATCAGCGCGGAAAATCCGCGAACTGTCGCGCTGACATCGCTAATCGCTGTAGAAGAGGTCTGGTCAGCGCGAAAAGTATAAACGGAGGAAGCGCTGTTCGTGGAAATGGGACCAGCGCGGAAAAGACGTGTGCTTCTGCGCTGGCAGCGCAACAGACACACTGTCCTCCGCTCATCAGCGCGGTTATTTTATTAACAGTCGCGATGATCAATTTGACTTAGGCAAAGAGGGTTTTTAGCCATTTTGAAGAGCATGAGTATAGGTGAATGTGGTTTTATGGCACAGTAAAGAGACTGACATGATGGTGGTGACATTTTACTGTGTAACAAACATGCTTGTTGGTCTAAGTCTAAGCTAGGCTTACAATGGTTCAAAAACTTTGACATCGACTCTTTTGCTCGATTTATTTTTCCTTTTCTTCCAGATCGCGTATCTTCTGAACTTTCTTTATCTTTTTCTTTAGGGCATAGATTCCAAATTTCTGTTTTTTTTTTATTTTTTGTTGTAGTTCTACCATTGTGATATCTTTATTTATAATGAAAACATAGAAAATCATTTCACACTATCCATGGATGCCTTCTACGTCTTCAAAAATTTGTTCGTATGTGGATTGCCGCCACATGTCGTCTTCTATAGTTTTCTCTACATCATAAATCTTCTGATTATCAATTATAAGTTCATAGTATAATTTTATCTCTTCAGGGCTCCAATACATGAAAATTTTATTTTCATTTTCAATATCAACCATATTGCCTTCAATATTCATAGTTGCATCATCAAGACATGGTTTTCCAAGCCACGCTTTAAGGAACTTTAATTCTTCTTCAAAAGCATTTACTTTAATTCTTCTTCATAATCATTTTGTGTACCTGCACACTGGAAATCAATGTTAGAATTAAAAATATTTTCAAAACCACATTGATTATGTTCCTTCTCTGGATTTTCCTCTGTATTTCTTTCCTATTTGTGGGCTTATTTGTTTGTTTATGACTATATTTCTGCTCCTCTCTCTCTCTCTCTCTCTCTCTCTCTCTCTCTCTCTTCCACTTGGCTGTTAAATGCAAGTGGGATTCTCTCACCAAATAACAATGTATCAATAAGATATTTATGTTGCATCATCTGCAACCACTAGTCATAAGTTAATTGTTCTTCATCAGCTTCAATTCTTGGATCCACTCAACCAGATGCTTCTCCATTAGTAAAATTATCTATGCCAAAATCAACATCTGTTGATAACACGCCATCGACATTGTGATCCACTTTCAAGTGAGATTCATAAAATCTCTGTAGATTCGTTGCTACAGATCCATCTTCATTCTCATCTTCAAGCACTACTATAACAAGCTGAACAACATTGTTGTCTTCGACTTGATTACTCCACCTTGCGTTGAATTCTGCTTCGAGGATCTTCCATGCTTCATTGGAAGTTGTAGCTTTTGCTATAACCTTGCGCAAAAAATCTCATCCAATCCTTGTTTTATAAAATTTAAAGCTAAATCATCACATACTTCATCATATGGGTTATTAGACTAATGTTCAATTGAGTCTTTTGCTCGAGAAAAAGTAAGCATTCTAATAACCCACAAATCAAAATATTTACCACTAAACATAGGTGGTGGTAGCAAATCAAAGCTACACCAAGTCACCTTTGATTTCCTCTGTCTTCTACTAGACTTATCAACCTCTTTGCTTTCCCATTAGAACACCATAGGTCCCATCTTAATTCAATGATTTCTGAAACCTTTTAGTCCATAGATAAATTGATACTCAGAGAAATTGCAAAAGAAACATTATAAATCTACCAGCTTACACAACAGTTGTAAATCAAAGATTTTCTTCTTCTTGCGGAATGACTAGACTTTTCTCAAGGAGTGTTCACTGGATTTCTATCCAGTATTTTCTCCAAGAAAAAACTTTTAAATTTATAAATAATACCACATAAATTTTCACCTCGCTAACTGTTAGCTAATTGCATAGATGTTGGACTGCTCCAGAAGGAATTTGTTGCACTCAATGGTACATACACCTCTAACTCTCTCCCTGGGAAAACTTTCATAATGGCTGCTTCACAAATGGGTTGAACACTATAGATGCAACGCTGTTTCCCCAGCCGCTACTTCCATTTCCAAACAAACTCAAAATTTCACCTTTGTTGCATTCTTTGTCACAATGCAGCGTCT